>JABSTR010002967.1:0-45082 GCA_013339765.2 Haemaphysalis longicornis | reverse complement strand
CAAACTATTGAGCTACTTACTAGATTAGCCAACAGCTATGCGGGCAGCTTGACAATTCTAAGCTTGAGGTATGCCAACAGAGACCAGAGGGACAGCGCAAGCCGCGCTGGTCGCAAAGCGGGCGAAGGCTCAAGGCGTCAAGGCGCTCAAAGGAGAGGCGTGCGAACATTTTTTATTTTTGTTGGCATGCGGCGGGCGAACTAAAAATAAAAATTGTTCCCACCGGGCGTGCGAATAGGGACACCCGCCTCCGGTCTCTTTTTTTTGCCTGCTCCGAGCAGCTCTGAGCAGTTCCAAGCAGCCCAAAGCTACTCCCGCCATAGATGTTCTATGGGCAAATACGGAGCTGCTTGGAGCTGCTCAGAGCTGCTTTGAGCAGGCAAAAAAAAAGAGACCAACTACTGACTCTAGAGGAAAAGCTACGCGGCCCCCGGGTGTAGCACGGTTTTGCCCGGCCAGCCCGTGCATTGAAACCGTGCTACACCCGGGCGCTGACATGATGCCACCCTCACAGCGTTGCCCGCTACCTTTTTGCCTACTAGAGTTGGCGGCAGTAGTCGGTATTCACCTAGTAACCAACGCATTCCATCATGGCAGCCACCGTTGCTGTGAGTGCGCCGTGAAAACTTTGCTGTCAGAAACGTTGTGTGAAGTTTTAAGTGCGAATGCACTTTATAAGCGACCCTGAATTCCGTTGACCGCCGTCCGTCCACATAGCAACAGCTGCGGGTGCGCGCGCTCCTCGTCTTCCTTGGCAACGGGGGGAGATGGGCGCGCGCTGCCTGGCCGCTGACATGGCACATACCCACGTGGGGGATTGGCCAGGACTCTCTCGTCTTCTTGGCAACGGGGGGAGAGGGGCGCGCGCTGCCGGGCCGCTGACATGGCACATACCCACGTGGTGGATTGGCCAGGAATCGGGCGTGAGAAGGGCTAATGCACCCGCTTAAAGGAGTAGACACGAAATTTCAAAGCTGAGATCCGCTCTAGCAATCAAGTACAACGACAACACAAATAGGTGGTGTGCATGGCACATACCCGTGGGGGATTGGCCAGAATCGGGCGTGAGAAGGGCTAATGCACCGCTTAAAGGAGTACTGACACAAAATTTCAAAGCTGAGTCCGCTCTAGCAATCAAGTACAACGACAACACAAATAGGTGTCTGTGAATAAATGCATCTTTCTTTCTTTGTAGTTGTGTGTGTGTGCGTGATCTCTCTTTCGCGAACATTACCGAACCGCGCAAATTCAACTCCTGCATTCGCACTTTCACATTCTTCCCCTCGGGGAAATGCGGGGAAATTTTTTCCTGTGGTAGGTAGCGAACTTTTGTGTCATTCTGCCGCGTTAGATGCAGTTTTGCATTCTCCGCAACTGAGAAGGGTAGCGCGTAGATTAGCGGGTACTTCGTACGCTCCGAGAGGTAGGTTTTGCAAGTGCGTCGGGGGAGTTTGGTCGTCGCTTCGGAGTTGAGCGGACGTGTTTTTTCGTGCTCCTGTGCTTCGGAGGGGCTTCATTTCGGCGGCCCGTTGGAAGCGCGGGCCGTTGGACGTCGCCCGGCTTTCGCTCTGATGGTGTGGGCGGTCGAGTGCCAGCTTTCATGCCCCCTCTCCCAGAATAAAGAAAGAGGAAAATTGTGTGAGTAACTAACTATTTCCAGCAAAGATATGGCAGGTTTAAAGCCAATAAACAGACAGGGTTAAAAGCCAAAAAACCTTTTTGAAGAAAAAAACAATTTCATGATAAAAAACTAAGCACTTGAGAAGAGGAGAAGAACGAAATAAACAAATACAGCAGAGGCAGCATAAAAGAGCAAAAAATGAACAAAGCAAATGCAATTCTACGAGGCAGTTAGTCACGAAAGCTTCCACGAAGGAGCAGACACTTCAGGAGAAATTTTAAAAAATTAGAAATTATGTACCCTATTTACATTATGTACACAGAAAATCAGACAGATTTCAGTGGTTCTAGACAAGATGGAGCTGAAGTAGCCAAATCAGTTCTTGTCTTGAAGAAGCAGATTGCAGTGATTAAGAGGAGAAAAACAGTCACAGGTGCTGTAGGGGTGTTACCAGCGTGCAGCATCCTTCGTTTGCCCATTTTGTCGTTTTGCCTGCTTCTTTTATGCCTATCTTTTTTTCGCCCATGGTGCTGTCTTTGTACTGGCCATTTCCACGACATGTTTTTTTTTCTCCCGAATTTTTTATCCTTTATTTTATGCCAGTCCTTTCCTTCCCTTTCAAGTTTCCTGTTCCCATTTCCACATGTAGCACAGCCAGCTGGACAGTTCTTCTTCTTTCCTTGGTTAACCTCCCTAGCTTTCTTCTACAGTTTCTTCCTTTCTTTGAAGTCGCACATTAGGTCATCTTAGCCTTGCTCTTACCATCACAAACTTCCCTAGAGGTCTGGTGGTATTACTGGTGGTGAAATAAAATTTGTTGGATAAGAATTGCTTGTACATATGACCCTCTTGCTTTTTCTGTGTTTATTTTTGCTTATGATACACGGACTGATGGCATTGCGATGGCCCATTATTTTTGATGAAAATAAGAATGCTGATGACCACAATCTGAATGAGCATTAGCCAGAACTTTCATAATCAGCTACAGCATTACTGGAACCCAGCTTCGGTAATGCAACTTCGTCATCATCCTTGTTGCTGTGAGCACGCTGGAATGGAAGCGTGGAAATTCTACAAGGTCTGGTGGGGCACCTTTGTGGCCACCGGTTTGATGTTGGCATAAATGAGAAGGCTGTGCTACACATATCGAATTCCTTCGTTCTATCGCATATCGCATTCCTTCCTTTTATCTAGTGTATACAGCTGAAGAACGTCTCCAGATGGCCCTGGCTGAACCGATACGTGCAGATGTAACTGTCGCAAATAATAAAATTGAGAGTTCAATTTCGCAGGCATTTCAGGCAAAACCGCCTGCAGGTCCTGATAATTGGGCGTGAACAGAAGTGGCCCGTTTCTGTTCATTGGCGAAGACACCCAGGGAAGGACAGAATAATTTTTCTTAACGCCCCACCACACGGGTGCCCATCTCACATGAACGAAGTTTACTCCTCCCCCACCTCCTATGTGCAGGTATATACATGGGCCATATGAGAGCAGAGGTGCAAGTATACGTAATTAAACAACGTCGCTGATCCGCCGAATTTAAGAAATGTGTCATGCAAAGCATCAAATATATTCTCCAAAATTTCAGATTGCGTGTTTCAGCGATCGAAGGAGCATGCACCAATCGCACACACCCATTCAGAAGATTTCTGCACCTACATTCGGGATTACCTTTCGGCTTCGCCTTGTCCTCCTCTAGAAAACCACCTTATCGTGCAAATAAAGTTACCATTATTATTATTTGTTGGCGGTTGTTTTATCTCCGACAAGTAAAACACCGTACAGTGAAAGTATAACAGCACCCGTAAACAAGAGCCTAGTTATACCCTAGGCATGGTAAAGTGGTTCGTACATTTGTTTGTTTTTAATTTACGAATCATATACGATTAAAAGCAGCCGATCTGCCAAGATATGTTTCGCGTAACATGATATGACCGGCTGACGGCGAGTTCAAATCGGCAGCAGCCACTACGGACATGTAGAGAAGGTGTCCTTGAAGATAGGCGGCGGCGGCTTTATTCCGTATCGTCGGCAGTCTTCGCAAGCTTGTCTTCGCAAGCAACGAAGTGACACAGCAGACACTAAGGCGTGTTAGAGTGAACCTTTGTAAATTAGCCCCACGCGACTGACGCTCCTCACAATATACCGAAACTGAATTTGGCGCCTCATCCCGACGTCTTCTTTCTGCTTATAATTTCATTTATTTTTGTTCGTCAAGCATGAATACTTCAAGAAAACTAATCAAAAGCATACAAACTCGTAAAGAAACTCAGGTATTGCCATAAAAGTTGCCTAATTTTAGCTTAGGGCCTAAATTTGTGCCTCATTTTCAAGAAAAATTGTTAGCCATATCTTCAACCACTGATCTGGCAACTACAGCGTGGCATCATGGCAGCATCGATGGTTTAGACACATTTTTGAGCCAGCTTTACCCGCCTGCCCGCGTCCGCCGCGCTATTAATCTATTTATCCCAGTATATCTCTATGTATCCCGGCCGTGGCCGACGCTAGAGGCATTTTTTTTAACCTGCAGCGGTGCAGGTCAGTGCAGTGCAGTGCGGACCAGTGCAGTAAGGTCATGACGTCATGCTTCACTCGGCGTTTATCCAATCAAACGAGACGAACCGTCGTCTGCTGGAACAGCAGGCGACGACAATAAAACTGCGCCACCGCAGACATTTTTCAATGCAATAAAAAAATGCAACCATTTTAAAATTGCTTTTTGGTTGTTGTTAACGAAATACATCCACAAAACCCGCATTTACAGACCTCACCCTCATCGTGCGTTATAAAAAACCGAATGTGTCATCTCAGAGAGCAAACATGGATGCTGTGAGAGCCCTCGCCGCAGAACTTCTCGACGACAGTTCTTCGTCTGACGAAGAGTCGGGCTTCGAAACAACCATGCTAATGCATGAGCTGTCCTTGTTGCTGTACAGGGTGCAACGCAACCGAGTGCCCCTGTACGTGGAAACGGTGGTACCGCGCTACATGGACTTCGAATTCCAGCGACTTTTCCGGCTACCGCGCGACGCGGCCAGGCACCTCATCGAACGTTTCGAGGCGTCTCCTTTTTACCCCAAGGCAGTGCATGGAAGACCGCGAATGTCGGCCGAGAAAACATTTTTGATTGGGCTGACGTATTTGGCCACGCAGATGACGATGAACCATATCGCCGACAAGTTTGATGTGGCCGAGTCGTCGGTACAAAACAGCCTCAACCGCCTGCTGGACTTCCTCTTCAGCATTTCAGAGGAAGTTATCCGCTGGCCGACAGAGACCGAGCGCGAGCGCAGCTTCCAGGCTTTCCGCACCATGGCAAAGACGAAAAGCGGCAAGCAGGGGTTGCCGAACGTCATCGGCTGCATCGATGGCTGTCACATCGAAATACCGAAGCCAGCGGTGTCCGAACACTCGTACTACAACCGCAAGAAATACCACTCGGTCCTTCTGCAAGGAATCTGCAACGAACGGAAAGAGTTCGTCGACGTGTTCGCCGGCTACCCCGGATCTGCGCATGATGCCCGGGTCCTCAAGAAAAGTTTCTTTTATGAGGACGCTGCTGCCAAGTGTGAAGGTGAGCGCTAGATATTGCTCTGTTGAACTGAAGAAAAGGGTAGAAAGCAAGACCACTAAGTTGCGTAGGAACGTGCGTGCGCGCGTACGTTTGCGTACATATATGTGACGAGGGTTCGACAGTCCTCTGTGCCGGATGGCGAAAAAATGGGGAACAGCTCAAGGGGGGAAACTAGATGTATATATATAGCAACCGAGAAGAAACTCATATTTTTTTATTATTGAACCAGAAATAGGAAAAATTTAATTCTATAGCTAGAAATTCAGTTTTTAGCTCATTTTTGCCTGGATTGAGATTTCGTTCCGGCTTGCCGCTATTACTTCCAGTGAGCATTTGTCAGTCCAGCTCTAAGCAAAAAACTCTGCAAGCTGGAAATAATCGTCTCTAGCTAGACTAAGAATATTTCTAGTTTCAAGCTGTAGATTCCAGCTAGAATCTGCAAATGTAGACAGAAATGAAGCTGGAAAGTATGTTTTGTTGCTAGGAATGCGCTTCACAAGTTTCACGGGGGAAACATGGGAAAATTTAACGGGAGCATGAGCTGCTGTAAACACACGCCCCCTTTGTAAGTTGACGTTTTTTTTTCGCAAGATTGATGTCACTTGTGTCCAACTTATTTTGGTTCTCTTGCATGGTCAACAAGCATGCATGCATGTCGCTCAAAGCTCCATTATCTTTGGTTTAGGCACTCCCACACGCTCTAGCCTCCGTAAGCCTTCCTTATAAGGAGGGGCTAAGGAGGCTAGAGTGTACCTAACCGTTTGATAAACTGTTTGTAAAAATCATAACTGTTATGTCAACTTTTTTATTTGAGTAGAAAAAAAATAAAATAAACATATATTCAAGTATGCGGCAAACGTAGGTCTTGTTAAAACTCGACTATTGTACTGGTTAGTGTTTGTGTGTAATCCTCCTCAGCACTGTGTCAGTGCTTTGGCACGCTAAATTACTTTTGCTGAAGACATGCCCTGACGTGGAAAAGTTGATGCTAGCTTTAATGTTTTGTTTCCAGCTGCTTGCTCACCGTCCTTCTAGCTTCATCGATCCCTGAATAATAATTCGAACGCAGCACTTGCCAATGTTCAACAGTGTGCTGCACGTACAGTGTAAGGTTCGATGTAAAAAATAGCACAACAGCATTTTTTTCTTTTTGAACATGGGTACAGGAGCCATATATGCAGAACAATAACTCAGTGGGGTGTTTCGAAGGTTTTTCTTGCGCGCAGCATTGATGAGGGTCATTACACAGCTTCGTTCTTTTTTGGCATTCGGCTTCCAGAAATGCTTATACATATACTGCAGTTTCATGCGTGATGTGCTTGCACATGCGTAACGCAGGGGGCTACCTCCTTGGCGATTCAGCGTACCCTCTGCTGCCCTGGCTTCTTCCCCCGTACAAAAGTACAACAAGAGGGCTCGCACAGCACGAAGAGGATTTCAACAGGCTGCACAGCCAGCAAAGGGTCACCATTGAGGGTGCCTTTGGTCTCCTGAAGAATCGCTTCCGGAGGCTGTTCTACGTCAACGCACTGTCGATCAAGCAAGCCGTTCTTATCATCATTGGGAGCTGCGTGCTGCACAACCTCTGCATACGCACCAGTGACGACGACAACACCAAGCTGCCCAGAGCAGGGCTGGATGTTCCTCTTCCTGACGACGACAGCGACCTTCAGCCCTGTGCGGGAGACCTCAGGGACGAAATAGCCCTCAGTTTGTAAGGTCCACTCAAACCACCGTGCTTTACGCACGCAGTATCATACACAGCATCGTGCGTACGCATAGCAAACCACTGCGTTGTACGTACTTTTTGTACACGCATGGTGCTAGGAGAGATTGTCGTGTTTAGTGTCTTACATAAGAAAAGTCTGGTTGCCATCAGTTCTAGTCGTTTCGGACAAGACAAACCACTGCGCTGTACGTACCTTTTGTACACGCATGGTGCTAGGAGAGATTGTTGTGTTTAGTGTCTTACATAAGAAAAGTCTGGTTGCCATCAGTTCTAGTCGTTTCGGACAAGACAAACCACTGCGCTGTACGTACCTTTTGTACACGCATGGTGCTAGGAGAGATTGTTGTGTTTAGTGTCTTACATAAGAAAAGTCTGGTTGCCATCAGTTCTAGTCGTTTCGGACAAGACAAACCACTGCGCTGTACGTACCTTTTGTACACGCATGGTGCTAGGAGAGATTGTCTGTGTTTAGTGTCTTACATAAGAAAAGTCTGGTTGCCATCAGTTCTAGTCGTTTCGGACAAGACAAACCACTGCGCTGTACGTACCTTTTGTACACGCATGGTGCTAGGAGAGATTGTTGTGTTTAGTGTCTTACATAAGAAAAGTCTGGTTGCCATCAGTTCTAGTCGTTTCGACAAGACAAACCACTGCGCTGCACGCACCCTTTGTACACGCATGGTGCTAGGAGAGATTGTTGTGTTTAGTGTCTTACATAAGAAAAGTCTGGTTGCCATCAGTTCTAGTCGTTTCGGACAAGACAAACCACTGCGCTGTACGTACCTTTTGTACACGCATGGTGCTAGGAGAGATTGTTGTGTTTAGTGTCTTACATAAGAAAAGTCTGGTTGCCATCAGTTCTAGTCGTTTCGGACAAGACAAACCACGCGCGTGTACGTACCTTTTGTACACGCATGGTGCTAGGAGAGATTGTCGTCTTATGTTTATACCAAGAAAACCTCTCAGTTCAAGGCGTTGCTCTGCTGAGCACGACTCGCGGGTATTCGGCGCGCGGTGTTTTCTGTTGGAGGCGAATAGCGAAAGTGCCCGTGTGTAGAGTTTTCGCGCACGATAAAGATCTAGGTGGTCATTTCTGAGTCCATTACGGTTAGCACCTCACGCCTGAGTTGCGTCGGTGCGTTGAAGTACATCAATCATCACACAAGAATAGTCTGTGTGTGGTATCACTTTCCGGGGGGTTCTGTTTTCTTTGTCACGCTTTTATATACTGACATGCACTGTTTGGTTTGTGTGTGTTTTTGTGTACACTGCAAACTGCCACTTAGCCAAATGGTAGACCTGACTTCGCTTTTGTGGAGCGCTTGTGAAAGTGCATAGCTTAAAAATGAAAAATCCAAGTTTAATGCTTTTACATGCTGAATCTACAACTAGGCTACAAAGTGTGCCGTTGTGGAGGGCTTCGGATCGATTTTAATACTTGGGGATTTCTGGTTTGCTGAAACCTCGATACACAAGTGTGTTTGCGCTTCGCCTTCACCAGAGCTTTATAGTTTTCCAGTCGCTTTTTTTCCCTTGATGTGCAAGCGCGTCCTGCATTTATACTTGTGTTGTGTACTTGGATAGTTGCGTGGGCGCCCTTCTAAAACCTCAGTACACAAGGCACTGTTGCAATAGATGCTCAGTTATAATAAACATCACAAAACATTTTGGTTGATTTCCCTATTTTAGTGGTTAGCTACACTGCATACAAGAGACATGGTTACAAAAGACGCCTCTGCTACTTAGGGCAACTTTTTTACCTTCCCAGATCAAATTCTTTGCTATTTAGCAGAGGCATGATGCAAAAAGGGCTTATATGTGGAAGCTCTTGTGGAATATTGCCTTGAAGATGAAGCTTAGCTTTGCAATCAAAAGGCTGCTGTTTTGAACCTCTTGAGGAATTTGTGTGTGCAGATGTTTGCCTTTGTGCACTCGAATACTTCAGAGATCATGTGATCCTCACGCAAGTAAATGTTTCCCCGGATGATAAGAACCAGGGGATGCCGATGAAGACATTTGCAGGCAGAAGTGCGGGAAGTTGAGGCCTATAACCATCACTGAACACTTTAACAGTATTGTGAGCAGCAGCCAGGCTTGCACAGGGCAGTGCTTTACCTCCACTAGTTAAGAGTGCAATACAGTCACTAAAACTACTTTGAATGACTTTTTTTTTGTCTGGCATGACCAATTCTCTTGTGCTATGTTTAAGGAAACTGCAAAAGTCATTCATAATAACTGATGCAGGGGGACTCCTCAGTTGGTTTACAGTTTAGTTACAAGATACCATGGCCGTCAAGACAACATTTCTGGGTCCCTCTAATGTGCCCTGTAACACCACTAGTTGTCCCCTTAACTGTATGCATATGCACAATTTTCAAGATTTTGTTCTTGCTTGAGTAGTGGGAACACGCTAACTGAATCTTAAGCATTACAAAAACTGTGCTAATTTTTTTAGAACTTCTCCATCTTTTTTTAATTATATACAACTCATGCTTTATTGCTCAGTTCATGTACCCACTGTTCACAAATATCATTATGCGACAGCTGTGCATTCCTTTCTATGTGTCTTGCCAATAAGCTTGCTGGCATGTTTACTACCAGCACAGTTCCAGCTTCACCATAGCCAACCCGAGCCACATTTCTGTTCCTGTGGATGACTTCCTACCGAAGCACGGCACATTCCATGAAATGCAAAACGGGCTATTGGAAATCTAGGTCATCTACACAAGCCGATTTCAGTTTCTTAGAGATGTATCAACCAAGAAGCGATTTATGCAAGTCTTCTAGCTGTGCTACCGCAACGCAGTTTGGTGCTTGCAAGAGCTGCTACACTCACTTCGACTGACCGCTGTTGTGTGAACAAATATGCTTGCTCAAACTGGCAGACAGTGTTAAACATACTTAATAAAAGCGCATTAATGGATGCTCACATGTCCTCCGTCAACTTTGTGAGCCCGCTAAGTCCTTCCGAATGCACCCTATAAACAAACGTACCAAGACAGTAGTACCATCTGCGAAAGGGTAAAAATTTAAAAATGGGCTGAGTCGAATTGATCGATCGATCGCGGTTGGCGCATGGTCAAAGGTGCCTTACAGACGACTCTCTATTCCAAAAAAATACAAACAATTTACACGTAATATTTACAGCAAATAGCTCAGAACACCACAGGATGGGCAAAGTCCGGGCCCACATCCACGATGGCTCCCCTCTCCCCTCAAAACACCAAACACCACGGTTTGCAAACTGATTACTACCTACCAAAGGGACATCACAACAGAGCTTGAGCTGGTACTATCAAGTAGCGCACATTTGTTCTCGATTGGCAACAACTGAATGCACGTGTATGTACAAACAGTCATGAGACCAAACACTGTCTCTCTCATGACGGTATACAGAGATTGCCTTAAATCCAATGCGAACACCACCACCAACACAACAACAACCAAACACCTGCAAACTTCCAGCTACGACCATGACACCTCCGGCCGTGAAACCCCTGAAGAAGTCTACATACAATTCATGCCTGAAATTGCACTCCTAGCAAATGATGTCATCTATTGTAGCCCACCCCTGTTGCCAACGTACTCTCATCGCACCCTTTTGACAAAAGAACCATGACATCCTCATCAGCGCAAATCGTAGCCACAGCTGTGGACCCAACCACCCCGTAACTTTGGGCAGTTCAACATTTCCAGCCACCGTGTTGCGGCTCTCCATTCATACTTCCTGACCCCTTTGAGGAACTTGAGACTTCTCGTAACTCTAGCTAACATAACACGCCCATTCCTGCATGCTCTAATGCGATGATGAGCCTCATTAAATTGACAAGAAACACACTCCTGTGGTTTCCCAAAACAAACGGGAAAAAAATATCTGTCAATAACAGTCACTCCTCTCCTCTCAGTCTCCTACAAACATACTCGCCGCGAAAGACACGCAGACAAGAAAGACTCCAGTGGCTGCTATCACCTCACACAACTCAGCTGGCATGAAAACCACGAAACACACTGATAAAATGATCTGCTAACAGTCCTCAACCTTACAAAAAGAGTGCAGAGAAAAACTGGTGCACAGCAAATGGCCCTGCAGGCACTACATGATGGGGACTGATGTCTTAAAGGGACACTGAAGTGAATTTGTCAAGCTCCCGTTTTTGCTTGCACTGTGTAGACTGGCTCAAATTAACACAGTATTCATCGTTTATCCGGTTGACAAATCGGTAATTATTTTACAAAGCGCGAAAGAAAAGAAAAACTACTATGCGCGGTTTGCGGCGGCCGCACCAACTAAAGGCTGTGACGTCAGGAGGGGGGGCACCGTGATTGGACGATGCCCAAGGTTAGCATCAAAAGTTTCGGTTTCGGTTTCGGTTCTGTAAACAACATGCTTGACATCTGATGGCGTTGTTGGATGGGCATTCTCGATTTCTCATTATCGCCTACCGCGCTTCTGCCATGTTTTCGGCTGTCAAGTTAAGATAAACCTCCCAGGGCGGCTTGGAATCGTAGAAATCACTAGACGAGGCCTACGCAGTGGATGAACGCCCTCCGCGTCACCGCAGACTCTCAAATGCCATGCGCTTTCTCGCCATATTCGGAGCTTGCCTCACTCATGTCTGTTCGTAAAAAGCTAGTTCGCACCAGGCCAAGGGTGTGCTGATTCAGGCCTGGGCCCACTGCCCGCAAGCCGTCGGTGCTTGTGGCAACAGCACGCCAACGAGAACTCGCTAGCGCGTCATTGTCAGTATGCGCGCGTTCTGCGATCTCGCTCGTGAGCAGTGAACGTTACGGCCCAAAAAATGGTGAACTCAGTTCAGAAAACATCGCCGCATACGAAAAAATCAACTTACAAAAAAAAATACATGTACCCTCGGGGATTTGAACTTGCGACTTTCAAAACAAATTCCAGCGCCTCAGACCGCTAGGCCACGAGCCGGCGCTGGCCGGTTTGGATATATAAGGTTTATAATGTATGACCAGTTTACACTTCTATTTATTTTAAGCATTTTAAGTACTTTATGTGACTATTTGTTGTATATCACTCCTGCAGTAAGTGTCCCCCAAACTTCCACAATATCTCACGTCTAGCAATTGCATTTCTTTGACGAAAAAGCGTTCGCAGATGTGCGGTCGTGCTGCTGACCGCTGTGCTTGTTTACCCAGCGCAAAAAGTGCTTCCTGCGCCCTAGTTTTGCGCTGTACGGTAACATTTCAGCGATTTTATTTTCTTAGTACCTATATTGACTTCGCTGACTCTTCTCCGCCTTCAATTGGCCTTAGATTTTCCTACTAGCGTAAGTCAGCGAAGCGTCGCATGTGCACTTGTGCAGCGCTTGTGTGGAGCGAACCGGACTCTGAGTTTGACACAGTGTACAAACTAACAAAGTAAGGAAAGGCACATTCTTTCATTCACAAAGGTGTTGTGGCTTAGTTTCAATTGAGCGAGCGAATAGCGACGACCCGTCGGTGGCCGGCGGACGAAACGCTGGGCCGACTGACTCGATCAGTAGTCGGCTGGTCGCGAACCGTGCAGTAGCGCAGCCATTTTCCAGCTCATCTCTTCCTTTGCTGACCGGCTAGTCACACGAAACTAAAAACCGGCGAGCTACCGAGAGTGGTTTCTCTCTTAACATTTGGGGGGGGGGGTGGGGGACTAAATAAATTAGCGAAACAGGCGGCCAGAGTGGTCGAAACAATGCTTACGGACTCCGAACTAAAATTTGCGCTAGTAATCCCGCATGTTTAAAAAAAACTTCAGTGTCCCGACAAGGAAGCTTATACTTTTTACATGGCACGCACTTCATTGCCCAACACTGTGGTCAAAACAAAAGGGACAGCATGCCGCCAAGTAACCTTTAGGGATATCCCGGGCACTACTACTTTCGCACTTATTACAAAATACATGTACAAACTGGCAGGTAAGCTGTAGGCATATGGGCCTGTTGAAGAAAATATATGACCACATCCATTCGCTAAAAATAAAGAGTTCCCTTTTGCTCAATACAAAAATGTTCATCTCCTGTGCATGCCTCGAGAGAGTTAGGCTTTATATATATGCACATGTGCTATGTGTGGAGGTACGGCTTCATTGTGCCAAAAATGCACTTTTTGTGCATAGTCACATGCAACACGTACAGAAAGCTGTAGCTCTAGGTGCAAAGCTAAACAGGCGTATAAATTGGCCCTAAAAAATATTTCCAGCTGGTAACCATGGTCACACTACGCCCCAAAGATACATAAATATATATCTAGTCACAGATTAAATAAAACAGAAAAATGGAACGGAAACAGAAATTGATTACTTGAACAGAAGCTGTGGAGAGAGGGAAAATGGACACGTCAAAAAAACCTCACAATCCTCTGCCTAGCAGAAGGGTAGAAAAAAAACTAAGACTAGTCTTCTTTTCAACTGCCTCCACTAGCCTTCTCAACAAAGCCTCTCTCACTTTCCTGGACTCCTTTTTTCCCTGTGCCTCCTCTCTGTTTTTTCCTCATTTAGGCACATGACATCAGCAAAAGTCTGCGCCAGTTGCTGCACATCGCGGCGGCGTCCCTTGGGGTTCTTTTGTCCCTGGGTGCAGCAGCGCCCTGGCTTGTGGCATCACCTCAGGAGCCTCTCGTGGTGGTGGTTCTTCAGGAGGGCTGATAGGGTAAAAGAAAAAAGCTATG
This sequence comes from Haemaphysalis longicornis, assembly GCA_013339765.2. Lineage (NCBI taxonomy): Eukaryota > Metazoa > Arthropoda > Arachnida > Ixodida > Ixodidae > Haemaphysalis > Haemaphysalis longicornis. The sequence goes on along the minus strand of JABSTR010002967.1, from coordinate 31,483 downwards.
AGTGCATCACAGGCATCATGACTGGTTGCTTATAACGGCACACTGGTCCATAGACTGAACTAAAATATTGAGGAACAAGCTTTTGAAAACTACACCTACTTACGTTGCGCAATACCTGCCTTGCAACAGAGAAAATCAGCTTCGTTTTTGGGGAGCATGCTGTTCTGCATTTCTCATGCATTGGTGGTGCTACCTACAAGTTGTATGAAGAGCAGGTGATTGGTGCTGTTTTTTGTGGCTGCCAATAACCTTAGCAAGGTGGGTGCCCGAATAAAAGTGACGTGCCTCGCTGTAGTGGAGTAAAAACCCAGCGCAACACTTCATTCAACTAATTAATAAGACGCACTTGTTCATTGAGGTAACCTTATACAGGATCAGTTCGTAAAAGTGCGGCGCGAAAGTACATCGTTGCGGCGGCCACCGCCTCTGAACGCATCCCCCGGTAAGCAGTGCTAGACACGTGTACCTCCCGTCCAAAGTCTAGCCAAAACTCAGAAATGGTTTGTTGATGCACAGATGACATGTACTTACAGACGGCGTTTAGGCAAACCATCGAAGCCTTCTTCCTCTGACTCGCTAACACATAATTCAGCAACTTCAAATGGGAGTTCCGCAGGCGAATCGTTGTCGTCCTCCGACTAACTGATGTCTTCTTCGCCGACATCGTCACCACTCGCGGACGGGACCAGTCCCAGCTACAGCTTTATGATCCCAGCTAGAACTATTGCGCCACATAAAGGGAAAACACCACGACGAACCGCCTGTAAATCCAACAGCCTCTGTTGCAAGCGTCTTCGCCTTGAGACCGAGCTGCACTGTAGACGGCCCCCTGCCTTTGGTTCGTTGCTCGAGCACCCACATCCGCAGACGATCCTCGAGCTCCAGCCAGCGTGCGTTCTTGCCGCGGTTGGCCTCCTTTGTAGATTTCATAGTCTGGAGCACGCTGGTGACTTTGAGCCAGTCCCGTATAATTTTCTCACTAACCTCGAACTGCCTTCCCGCTGCCCGGTTTCTATGTTGTTGTGCAAATGCAAGTGCACGTAGCTTGAACTTCGCATCATAACTTTTTCACCTCGTAGGCGGCGTATGGTTAGCGAGAACTAGGACACGACGCAAGGTAAATGCACGACGGATGCTAGGCTTCACCTATGGGGGAAGCTCGACGCAAGCTGACACAAGGTGTCACGGCGTTCGGAAGCGGCCCGAAAATTGAAACTTGTTAGCAGGAAGGCGTCATTTTAAAAAGTGCAGCACATTTACCTCCTTCAGAGTAAAACTGGCTGTAATAATTTATAAGCTTCATTTCGGTTTTGCAACCCCATTTGATGTTACTGTGAATTTATTCCTAACTGTAGTTACTCTGCGTGGTGGACGGTGGCGCGCGGTTGCAGCAGGCCGTTATCCTCCCTGTTCTGTGCCGTTATCGTTGTTTTTGACCAGAAAAAGCTGCCAATTGTTCGGTTTGACGTCCAGAGGCAACGTATCGGCTATGAGAAACGCCGTAGCACTGGCCTTCGGCTTCATTTAGACCATAGAAATGTGTCTCTCAAAGTGCGCTGACATCACGCGGCACACAGGCACCTTTTCGAGCGCGGACCACGCGTAGGCGCCACTGAGCGGATTTACTCCATACATAAGCCGCACCGGTGGATAAGACGCATCAACAAAAATTTCAGAAAAAACCACGGCCTATACACGGGAAAATACGGTAATTCATCAAAAGGCGGATATATATGTATCAGCGAGTTATTCATACCTGGTGTTGGACAGTGTACGGCCAGGTCCAGCAACAAATTGGGGCCTGAAATGATGCTGCTTCTCCAGGATTCTTGACAGCTGCCTGCATTTTACAAATGATCAGGGCCGCAGCTAGAGAAACAGTGGCAAATAAAATCTAAACTTAACAATTACTCACCCCTGGAACGGCATACGCCTCCTTCCTCGATCTCCGTGCTGTGGGTCTGAAGCCCTCTTGTACGCTCTTTCGAGCGATTTCCACTTGTTATCAGCTTGAATCGGGGTGATTATGTCATCTGGGAATTTCACGTTCATGTACTTCGCCACGTCCTCCCACATTGCCTTTTTGGTGCGAAAAATTTTTGTACTGTTGCAGAGCCTGGCCTGCATGGTACGAAATAGAACGCACAAAATGTAAACAAACTTTGTTTCACGAATACAGACAAATTGTGTTTTCACTGTTTCCTTGCCCTTCAGCACTTTTCTTTGTTTCATGCTACATATACACTTGTCTCAGATATAAAATGAGACCTGATCAGGTGAAAAAGGTTTCCATTTCCAGCTGGATTATGGAACTGGAAATCTCTTCAAGCTGGGAAATATCCCAGCTAGAAATTTGCTTTCCAGCTGGAATGTTTCCCAGCTGGAAGAGATTTCCGGTTCCATAATCCAGCTGTAAATTTCGCTGGATTATGGAACCTGGAAATATACGATTTCCTGCAGCATTTTCTGCTAGTATTTTTCAGGGCTCGGGTTACGTACCCAGATGGGACGCACAGTACAGTGCAAAAAAAAAGAACATTGTACTAAGGCAAAGTGCTTCCGAGTGAAGATAATGAACATGCAAGTACATCCGCATTTAAAAAATTAGGCAGAACAAACAGTCTTACCTAAATTACTGCGAAAGAATTTCTACACAACAACGGTCACGCAGGCAGCAAGAAAGCCAACACGAGTGGAAAGTACAGGAAAACATTTCATTATGCATTAGGCAACTTAAAACAGGCAAATGTGGTGTTGGGCTAGTTCGTGAATGGCAACTTACAGAAGATAGAGCTGTAGGTGGACACAAACAAAAGCACAGTTGCTTGTCTACGTGTGTGTGTGTGTGTGCGCGCGCGCACTTTTAGTGCTTCATTTTGTATACAGGCCCTGATCTGTTCTTACAAGCAATAAAAAGACAGGTAATAAAGAAGTCCTAACTTCGCGGTAACGGGAGCAGTAACGGTAACGTCGAAACTCGATGCGAGATAAACGCACAATGAAACGGTTGCGATGACTGCACTTCAATCGTCTTAGAACAAAGCCGGTGCGGAGCACAAATCGACCTCTTCATTGCCCACCACGGCTGTGGCAAGTAAGGCCTGCACCCCTTCCCGGTAATTAGGAGCCCTGTAGACCTCCATCCACATTACTGGGTTACACAATGTGCGCACTCCGCCAAGTAAAAAGCCGCCTAGCACACTTTCTAATGATGTAATTGACTCGTTTCTTAGCGCGCGTGCTGCTTACAGCTAGCTAACTTGACCGCCATTTTACACAAACTTTGATTGGCTTGACGGATTGACGTGTCTTGACTTGGCTTTAAAAAAAGTCTTCTGATGAGCAATGTTGCCAACGTCTTTTCTGTAAAAATGTTTTTTTTTCGTGTCGGGGGTCCTTACCGGTCGCGATTTTGAGGTATGCATAAAAGAGAAGAAATTTGTTCTAACGAGTCTCACTAACTTGTTTAACCCCCCGCTAATAAATAAATAATGTGGTCGACGCTTTGAGGACTTTGTATGAAACAGGAACTGCTTCACATGACATGTTCCGAATCGTATATCTTTCACTGAAATCACACACAAAAAAAATAATTAAATGATTGGCCGTTTCAAAGACCAAAAGTGGAATTACCTTTACCAACTGACACATTGGCAACTTCCTCCCAAGATAAGTACAGTTGGAGCTGAAATTTTTCTCAGCTGGAGTACATGGAAATGAGTTCCCCGCTGGAATGCAACATTCCCAGCTAGACTGGAAGTTCTTTCCAGCTGGGAACTACCATTTCCTGCTGGGACCACGTATTCCAGCGGGATATAACACTGGAAAGAACCGTTTCCAGCTGGAAATACTGTGTCCATGTGGCCAGCCACGTATATGTATACGTAATTGAGCGCATAGAATTATGCAATTTCAAAAGATGTCTCGAACGCTACGCGAACGATACAGTGCGTGAAAACATGAGCGAAATACGTAATCCAAGAATTTCATCGTGCTTTCCGACATAAGACGCCGGAGTGCGAGAATAAAACACACAGACGTACGCACCTCACACAGCTCAATGAAATGAGCTGTCTTTTTGAAGCTCCAGCCAGGCTCGTCGTCGTCGCCTCCGGTCGCGCCGCAAACGTCCGCCGGGTGGTGGTTCGTGTCGCCGGGACGGCCCGGCGCCACGGCAGCTGCCACTTCGTCGGAAAAATCAGCCGCCTGCACATTTGCACTCGCCAGGCCCAGCTGCTCCGGCGGTACAAGAATGGGCACTCCGTCTGCGTGTATAATATATGTGTTGTCATATACAAGTACCGCAAGCTTTTGTCAGTATACATGCATTGCCGGACAAGAGGCAACCACATTAAGCACCATTGCCAGCAGGTGCACAGCCGGAACATTATGCAGCAAGCCAAAAGCGATTTGTTGAGTCTCAAACCGCGCGAACTCGCACATACCAAACGTAATTAACGCACCTTATCTGATACACACGACTTCCCTTCCTTGCCAGATGAGCTCACCAGTCTCACTGATAAGCGGGTGCAGCTCCTGTGTGCGGCCGTCTTCGCTCACCACAGTAAACTTTGGCATTTTTGAACAAGCTTTTTCGCGACCGCCTTCGTGTCGTCTGCTCGCGTCCCACAGCGCAAAACAAGATGGCGGCCTATGTTTGAAGTGCCCGCGGTTTTTATCGGCTGGTCACGTGAACTCACAAAAATGAGCATGCAACGTTGTGCAGTTCCGTGCAGCCATTTCGGTTAAAAAAATGGAAACGTGCAAGTGGGCGGAGCCACGGTTCTCCTGCACTGGTAAAAAAATGAATATTATGCTGCACTGCTTGCACCAGGTTGCACCAGTGCAGCCAGTTCAGGTAAAAAAAAATGCCTCTGCTGCTGCTGCGTACCTGACGTTCAGGAACGGTGGACGAGCCTTACTGTGCATGCGCTAACTAGACTTCAAAAAACAAAGAAAGCGACCTTTTTTTTGCCGGATGTGACGTCATGGTTTAAGAAAAATGGCAGCTGTTGTGCGGTTATTTCGCTGTGCTCTTCTCGTCTTGATTTTTGTCTGCCATTGCAGCGGTGCATAGGTGTTTAGCTTGCGATTGTGGTGAGGTCGCTCTCAAAGAACTTCTGGATAGCACTTGCGGTGGTGTGCAACGTGTGATTGGGACGCTGAGTGTGTGCGACTGCCTAATTTGCACGCAGTACGTTGCGACGCTGACCACGGGCTCTCTGCATCAGTTCTGCCGCCTAGATTTGCGAGAGTGACGAGTGCGTTCCCGACGAACGTCTGCGCTGTGTTTTAATAGAGCGCCGTGTTGAGGCCGCTGGGCGTTTCGTTCGTCGCCTACGTGCTGTGGCGAGAGGCAGCAACGCCAGTCGCACGAGGGCACTGGGACGGCGCATGACCGCTTTGCAGTGGCAAACGATTCTGCGCGCATAAGATATTTCGCATTGGAATGCTACGCAGACCACAGGGCTGTGTTTTTATAACGGAGTTAACCTGTGCGGCGCAAGGTATAATTGTGTGTTCGGAGTCTTGAGGCAGGCAGGTAATGTTCACCATTGTGAAGGTGCTGAATAATCTGTCTGCTAATCACTTCGTTGGTCTGAAACCTTAAGCCAGCTGATAATAGGACATGCAGCCCGGTGGGAGGTGGGGCAGCACATCGGACAAAAGTTTTTTTGTTGTTGTTGTTACCAAGCTGTAGGAACCAAGCCTTTATAATACACATCCAGGCCTCAAGAAGTGAATGAGAAAATGTTAACTAGTTGCGCTTAGCCCTGGTGCCAAGCATTTTTCTTTATGTGGGTCCTCTCAAGTTACCGTTTTTAAAATTATCCCGTCTAGGGCGCGTTCAAGCTGGTATAATGCCATGCATTCAACATATGCTGAAAGTACAAAGAATATAGCCTTGATGTGTGGTGTCACATGCCGCAGGACAATATTGTCCTTCAGTTGGTACTTTTAGCAACAGATCTTATGATGTGCAATGCTTTCAAATCCATTTCTTCTGTGTTTAGCAAGACTGAGGACATGTTTGCAGCATTCTTACATGTCTGCAGCAATCTCCCTAGGTGGGTATGCTTGGCTTGACAAATGTGCACCCACACACAAGCGCTAGGAATTTTTTCGGTTTTGTTAACTGCCGGGCGATCACCACGAGACTCGCGCTCACGTGCGCGCACTCAGCAATGTCTTGGTACTTTTAACTGCGGACACGAAAACTAGGACTTGCTAAACAGTTTCGCTGTCAAAAAATAAAAAGCATAAATTTTCAAAGCACCGGAAAAAATATTTTGCACGCATTTCCATGAGGAAATGTGGGTTTCTCAACATGCTGCGAATACAGGAAGCATTATATTTGACTGATCCTTTTAGTCATAGGAAAGAGGCTAAGCACGCAAGAGGTTTGTATACGACCTTACTGCAAGCCAGCTACTAACACCTCTTCGCTCGTCGCTCATGCCACTATGTTAACACCAAACTTATGCTTGGCTAGTAGTGCTCCACTTCAGCTAACATACACCAGAGGAAGCACACACCTGTTTCGAGCAGGCCTTACACGTGTTAACCTTTGCTGCAAAACTTTGATGTCGTGCAAGAAAGCAAACCAGAAAACGGCCATTCTGTGCTATCTGCAGTGCAGCGAACCCAAATCTTATTGCCCAGTTATTAAAGCAAAGCTGTCTATGCCTCACTTGAGCTGTAGATCGTAATACCAAATTGCACTGCAGGAAAGCCAACTTTACACGTGTGGGTTTCTATCGCAATTGAACCTGGGTCTTCGCATCTTGAGGTCAACATCTATGTGATTGCGCCATTCTGACAGGGTGGAAGTGGTTCGGATTTTGGACTCCAATTTTGACTCGGGGTGCATGGAAGAAAGATTAACACTTTAACTATCTTTCTCATACAAAAGGGGCTTAGGTTTGCTTTAGGCTGCAACTTTTAAATACCTAAAAAGTTCGAATAGTTTGAACACGGAAGCTGTGGTGCAAACCGAATCAAATAGCAAACCCTGTTCGTGAAGTATTCAAAGTTTCTAGTAATGGCACACCTCTAATGTCTGCTTAGCATGTCTGCCTGGATGCACAAGCTGTCATCAAGAACAACAGTAAAGGTTTTGTCAGTCACTTTCTAAGGATTGTGTCTAAAACAACTATGAATTATTTTGGAGCTTCTGAGGTGCTTATGTCGCAATCATTGTCTTGATACACTTGTATATGTGTTAACGGGGCCATAAAGACAAAATACTAGATTGGTTTAATTGTTAAAAAGACGTGTCCCGGTAGCAATGCTACGAATTTTATTGCAAACTTCAAACAAATAACTGAAATGTTAAAGAAAACGTATGAAGCAGTGGTGACTCCTCAGCCACTTTCTGGCAAAGTCTCTCTGATGTCTCAGAATCTCGTCTATGCCATTGGCAGTCGCCGACATGCCATGCAGACAAAATACACATTTGTTTTATTCGAAAGATTTCGTGTTTTATCGTGCCCCCAGCGTTTCTTTCTTTCTCCGGCAGCAAGCGATGCCATATTCACCGAGAAATTAATCAATTTAGGCTAAAATTTTGATTCTCTCGCCAAATCGTGTGTTTTTATGACGTCTACCAAGAAGTCACAGGGGTTTGTATTTAAATGAACTTCGAGTGCACCATTAGGCTCTGCAGCCTTGCTTACCGTCAGTCCCCCCTAGATGGTGCTACCATACTGAGCCGCGGACCGTTGTCTGCTGTTGCTTTGTTTTTGACCGTATTTGTACCTGGCTTGTTTTTGTTACTGTAGAAATTAATCGTTTCTGGAAACATGGGGTATCCTTGACAAACAGGGTCACGTAAGACAACGTCGCTCACGCCAATCGGCCAGTATCGTGTAAGACAACTCCAAAGCGGCGGACGACTTTGCAGCTAAAGCAAGCATAGTGCGCCCAGTACCAACAGCAGTGCGCATCGGCACTTCTATGTTTACGCGTATTTTCGTAACTTTTATTGTTTACTCCAGCATTCTTACTGCTGTAAAGTGAATATGCATTACATTTAAGCACAAGTAGAGCTCGTTAGGCAAGCTTATAAGCCGTGCCTAATTTGTGTTCACTTTTGCCAGCCTCAGTCAATCGCACAGCTGGGCATATGACATCATAGGTTCTGTTGCGGGAAACGAGCTAGTGGGTTGCATGGCCGTTCCCTTTTTTCCTAATTGTATACCTTATTTGAGCAAACTGTGCATTGAAAATGGTGTCAGTATGATTCTAACGAGGCAATCCTTCGAATGAAGCAAACTTGTGTTTTCTCTGCATGGCCCCTTTAAGCCACCGTCAAGAAACAGCACTCGGCGATTGTAGTGGGGCCTGTAGTGCCGTTTCATTGTACCGCCTAAATGCTAAGGTGCAATTAACACCCTGATAACAGTGTTTTTAATACTGGCTCATATTACATCACTCCTGCCCATATTGCATCACCATATGTGAAATTTGAAAGTTTTTTGATATCCCTTGCATTTTTTCAGTTAAAGAAACATTTCTCATGTCTGTAATGGAGCTGAATGAGCTACCACAGGCTACTTCTTAAACACTGAACAAAGTAGCATTTTGTCTTCATGGCACCTTTAACTGGCTGAACGGCAGTCACCATTACAGGACATGGCACACGTCGAATTCAGTTATATACGCTGGCTTTGATTGTTGACTATTGGTTGAGTAGCACTCTGGACAGAATTACTTGTGGTGTCAAAAAAAAAGAATAAAAGCATCTAGTGAGCTCAAGTCAGTTCTGTATTGATCAAGCCAATACAATCCCATACAGAGGAGCACCACTCGGATGTTTCTTCTCATATAAAGAGTTCAGTACTGGCTGGCAATATGTCAAGAGCTCATGGCTTCCAGATCAGCCTGGTCGTCGCCAGTGTTATCTACCTCTCCATGAAAGGCTTTATCAGGTGTGCTCGTGTTGAATATTGCAGTTGTCGTTTATCAAAGCTCCTGGCGAAGTGAGGGAGATACTGGGAGCTGCTTTCGCACTTTTCGTGGTGTGGATAAGAAACAAGGGGGAAGCATTTTCGAACAAAACTCCACGCAGCCGGTGTGTTTCTATCTGGCAGGAGGCCATTCTAACAGATAAAGCCATTTTGAAGGACGGTGAGTAGGCCAACACACACGCTGGGACTAGCAACAGTTTAATGAATACAATTTCGAAGGAAAAAACAAGGTCATGGCATGCGCCATAAAAACTAAAGAAGGTCAGCTGATGACGCAATTTAAATTCGGCTCTTTTTCAAATATTCAGCCTCCTTGCCTGATACCGTTGGTGAGGGAACACTCATACACTTATCCAAACCGTACTTTCGCATTTGATAAGCTTCGATAAGCTTCAGCTTGCACTTTGTGGTTCCCCTACCAATTATTTGTGTTTTGTCATAAAGGGGGGTGCGTCCACAACCTCGGCAATGGGCAGGCAAGTTTGCCCCTCCGCCTGAAGTGGCCAAAGTTTCGTGTTCTTTTTAAACAAACTTTCAAACAACGTCCCGTCTGCCAATATACACTTTATCGCACTTCAGCGGTATGCGGTAGATAACATTTGTTGTGCACTTCGTGAATTTTGTGGATTGGCGGGTTGTGCACGTGTACTTTGGTTTGCGCTTTTAAATTTTGGGACAAAGGCTTGACAGCTTACACGGGGCCGAAAACACTCCCCATGTTTGGTGGCCACTTTTTTAATATTGTGCGAGATTTTGTGAATGTACGGGATTACTTCCATTTTCTTATGGCCTGTACCCTCCTGCCCGATTCTTTTTTAATTTAGTTTAACTTTGTTTCGGCTACCGACTTCAAAACAATGTCAGGGAAAGCAGCCTCTTTTAAACGCTGAACTTGTTCGCCAAAACTTTGTTCCATTGAATGGTGACAGCTTTTCCAAAGGGCGTTGCTAAAACACAGTGATGCTATGCTCCGCTTGATTAAATTGAAATGGGATGACTTCGAGGAACAGGGGTGGATGTGTCGGCAAATTGACACATTGATGGCCTTCTTGAGGGACAGTTTAGTCAATCACACACCAGTAGCACTGAAAATAGAATTTTTTTCGGCTCGCGGATGAAATCTCACTTTGTAATTGGTTTTCACGAAACCCGGTTATACGGAATAAGGGGGCTGAGGTGGCTGCGGCCCCCTTCCTCCTCCGTGAATATTTGTTTCCAGAGGCTGGCAGAATGGATGAGGCTACTGTTTCAGTTTTTAATCGAATACCAATTGTATATAACTGCTTCTGTTGCGGGTGATGTACGACGATGACATAGCTCTAACATTTGCTTTCACAATCATCGGGAAATTCACTATAGCCCCGTTTACACTGACCCGACGAGGGAGCGTCGAGTCTAAATAAACAGGTTTTTTGAACTCGACACCCCCATGTATAAGAGGACGGGTTGGGTCGGAGAGCCGTCGCAGCGAGTCCAGTCGAACCGGAGGCAGGGGGTGGGTTGGCTCGTTCGTCGGTCTGAGTCGGCGTTCCGTGGGGAGCAGAATGCCGTATTTGCGTGGTTTTAATGCGCCCCCAATCGTAACACGTGGGTATACGTTCGCACAGGAAAATTCGAAAAAAAAAAATCTGACACTGACGGTACAGCGCAGATGAAAAAGACATGGCACCACGTACCTGGTAGAAGGAGATTTTGTTTGGCGTAATGATCTGTGGAAGCCACAAATGAGTGTGCTTCATAGGATTGCTCATCCAGCTCCTGCTGGAAATAAAGTTATAGCGGGGAACATTGAAGCTGTTTGCGATTTTAAGTGCCTTTATCTTCATAATTCTAGGCGTTAGGGGCTAATTGCAGCAGCACAAAAAAAATGTGCAACAGCTGACCAAGGTATGCGGCATGCCATTGAGGAATTAGTGCGCCAAAATTCACTCGCGTGTTGTTGACGGATAGTTTTTATTGGATTGAGTTGGATTTTGGGGAAGACTTCATCTCCGTTCCACATGGCAATGCTGCTGGCTGCTCTAGGCTTTAGCTTTAGACTAACCAAAATTATCTTTAAAGCCTATTTCGGTTTTGAGCCCGATTATAACGTGCACACAAATATTAAGGCTACCATTTAGCAAAAGAGGGGGAACCCCGCCGCTACTTTTATCTCAATTTTTTGGTCGGGATTCATATACACGTTGGAGGGGTCGAGGTAGCTGAACCCGCCAGTTGACTCGACCCTTTCTCGTTGAGTCCATGTATCCGGGGCTCATGCAGTTGAGGAAAAACAAAAATGAATAGAAGAGACGGAATGTTATGAAGGTATATTACCCATGGCATATTCAAGATTTCGTTTTTAGTTCTGAATTGATCTCTTGTTTTGCTTTTTTTTTCTGCTTTTTCTCCCTTCATCACATGTCTTCCTGTCCACTGGATGACACATCACCGTTCTTCCATGAACAGAAGGTCAAGAGGGTCAACAGATTGTCATTCCACTCTGCTGCCTGCTCATTGTCCTCTGTCTATCATGACAAATGGATTGTGATTCCGATCCTCACGTACTTATGGGGTGGGATGTCCCTCCACTGTTTTTTATTAGGAGTAGCAAAGGTGAATCTCTTGACGATTCTGGTTCTGACGTTAGTGGAGATCAAGTTCTGATGATGATGATTGTGGTTGTGGACACTGTAGCATGGGAGCATACGAACACATTTTTGCGTGGACCGAGGCACACGCCAGTTTTATCACTTTTGGCAGGGCAGTTGCGTCCTCGGCAGTATGGTTACGTGAAGCTAAAAGCTTTTTTCGGGGTCCCGAGAGGAAAGGAAGGATGTGTGATGGACAGTATTGTCCCGTTGATTGATTGATTGATTGTAGGGCTTAACGCGCCGACCCAATGCAGGCAATAAGGCACGCCGTAGTGGAGGGCTCCGGATTAATTTTGACCACCTGGGGATCTTTGAGGTGCGCCGAAATCTCGTACACGCGGGCATTTTGGTTTTCGCATCCTTCAGAAAAGCGGCTGCCGCAGACGGGAATCAACCTCGCGTCATCGTGCTCAGCAGCGCAACACCTTTTAACCATTGAGCAACTGCAGGTGGGTCCGATATTGTCCCACACCGACCCTCCCTGAAGTGAAGGGTATTGTAAATATCGGTATCATGATGCTGCTGTTCTAGGAAGGATGGTGGCATTTTGTGCACTTCCTCACTACAATGTATGCAAACAGTCCAGGTTATGATCACTCTGCTCAATGATGGGGGGGGGGAGCAATGTATTAGCACAAAGCGAGAGGTATACTGATCCCTCTCTCCAAGAGGAGTGATAGCATGAAATCCTCTCTTCATTAGTGGACTCACATACAACTTCAGGATACAGTGGCATGAAATATCACTGCTCACTAACTCGAGTGGTGGCATGAGCACCAACATCACGATAACACTGCATTCCCACAATGGACAGACAGGGAGGGGAGTTTTGTTCCGTACTTTGTAATGTTCGCAGGGGTGTGTAGAGCAGCTGCTGGTCTCGGTTGTCATTAGGGGTAGTAACATTTCATCAGGACGAGGGGGCTCATGGTGTTGCTCCTCACATGGGACAGACGAGTTGATGCAGATCATTTTTTTTGCAAACAGCCTAGTCAGCCTAGTTGTGCTCCCAGCAGTAAAAAGTTTGGTACCATATAAACTGTTGCTCGTATCATAAGGCAATAAGTTACTTCGTGATAAGTTTTCTGACTGCATACTGCACATGGGTGCGCTACATATCATACATTAGTTCTCAGTATTTGTGTGCCACCAGTAAGCTGTTCTCAGACATGCTTTGCACCAACAATGATTCAATCATAACTGCGTAGTTAGTTAAATTCACTTAGCTATATGTGACTGTGGTGATTTAATAGTGCATCCTATGCCAATTTCACTAAAATCACTCAAGCAGCATGAACAGGGTAACGAGATGGAGTGGGAATAACAGAGACTTACCTGAACAGCAACATTGCCACGTTGCTGAGGTAATCTCGGTGTTGCCACGTGGGCTCAAGAGCACTTGCATAGCTCGCCTGTTGTATAACGATGTGTATACGAAGACGCTCACCTGATTTCTCCCACAACCGTTTAACAATTACTGGTGACTTGAGCACTCAGTTATTACCAGTGATGAACACTTGCCGACTCAATCACTCGTTTTTGCTTGCTGGCTTGCTTTAAGCTTGTTCACTTTCTCACAAGTGTGTGAGCAAGGTCCTTGCTTTTCACGCATTCTACTATTTTTTTCTGCAACTGGTCAACTAGGATGTTTTCTCATGTCCTGCCACGTCGCTTCACAAAATAATCATTTCACAAGATACTTCATGCTTTAATTTTTATATGGCAGTGAACACGTGCGTTCATTGTGAGCACGTACTATGATGGCATGTGCTCCCGTCTATGAGCAGGACTGTTTTCCATAATTGTCACCAACCACACGGTGTATGTGCATCTTCTAGTTGCAAGGTTCAGTGACGTGGTCTCGAGGTCATACCTACCAGGTTTCCCGAATTATCCGGGAGACTCCCGTATTTTGATGGTTTTGTACGATTGTACGGTCGAAACAAGAAACTACTGAATACAAACCCGTGTTTGGCTAAACCTTTCTCCCAGTCTAGCCACATTGTACTGGAGCTACCTGACAACCCAATCGCATCCTACACTACTGGACATCGTAATAACTTGTAAAGCATAGTTTGCAATGCGCGCAAGTTGAACTGGTCAGTACCACAGAAATGCTGAATGCGAGAGGACTTTCAGCATGGTAAAACAAAATTGCCCCCGTTCCGAGCATCAAGTTCTTACACAATCCGAGCTCAGTCGCGTTCTTTTGGCGAAGTGTAGCAGGGACGAACATTGTTATGGTCGGCAGTATTCCCAGGGGTTCTTGAAAAAGGAGGCGTCAGCCACATCGAAGATTTAGCAGCTGACCAGTCGTGTAGCGCGTTAGTAGTTTGGACGAAACAGTTCAGCTCCTACTGTGTTGTAACAAAATTAGAAATGCATGTAAATGTAAATCATTCCATTCTGTTGCTACTAATTTTTGTATCCCTCCTCCTCCGCCTCTCCCCCTCCGGAACAGATCTCCCTAATGCCATCTCGGTGAACCTGGCAGGTATGCGAGGTCATCTAAAGACTGCCACCATATGTGTTTCAGGAGAGCGGCGTTGACGACTACTGTATTTGCACAATTCTGACGCGCACCCTTTTTTGCTAAAATTAGCCTTCAAATTTGTGTGCGCTTTACGGTACGGGCTCAAAGCCAAAATAGGGGCCAGCAGCAGTGCCATGGGCACAAACTTTTCCCAAAATTCAATTCTAAATCCAAGTTGCAGAATTAGCAGTAATTTTTTTTTTCTCCAAATTTCCCTACGTAAACTTCCCTGCGCGTTATAACTGGGTGTGTGTTAGGATCGTGCAAATATGGTAATTGCAGCCTGCTGGGTGAAAGAGTAGTATGGCATGATGGTCATTCATCGATAGCATACTGAGCTTGTAGTGGTGGGTGCTTTTCTCGACCACACTGCAGGTTTTCTTGTTTTCTCATTCTTGCCCGGCGTGGACGTGCATGACTTTGGTGTGGGCTAGGGGTGTGCATGGTGATTTGAGGGGCCGGGACCTTAAACTTGAGTGTTCCACCTGCTAATTGCGTCGAGGAGATAGTCGCTGCTCAGGTGCAGAAGCTTGCATAAGTAGCAGAATTTTTTATATGTTTACATTCCTTCGTGGCAATGTGACTTCGCATGGGCTACTTCGAGGGCCTTGGTCGGAGGGTGTTCGACAAGGGCATCGGGATCACCATGGTCTTGCCCAGGTCCAGTGGCCACCCCCATCCGCCAGAAGTGCTTCACACCGACACCTGGGGCCAAGACCGAGAGCTTCGCTCCCAGCCCGAACAAGAAGAGCAACAAGATGGCGACCCGCCCGCGCAGCGCAGCTCATCGTACTTGCAGTGGCGAACAAACTCGAAGAGATCTGGTTCGGGCCCGCAGCCGTTTGTGATCTAAACCAAGCCACCGCAGTTGGGCCGGGACCTGGCTTGACAGATTTATTTCCCTACCATCTTCAGGAGGTGAACCTATCCTAAACTATTCCAAAGCGGCCGCCCGCTTCCGAACGAGACACGATCGACCGCGCGGAATTGAGGGTTCTGCGATGCGCGGTTCCGCAAAGCGTTGCTATAACTCTTATTATCCGTGAACAACTTGGTGTATTAGGGGCTGGGGCTGTTGACGTCTCCTGTCTTCATCGTAATCGTCGTCTCATGTAGTCACGGTACTAAAACACCAGGAAACTCATTTATGCCTCGTTCTGGAATGTACCACGCACTAAAAAAAACCAGAACACTCGTTTACGCTTTGTGCTAGAGAGCTTCATGCTTCAAAGACACGAGACTTTTACAGCAAAGCTGTATACCTCTACCCCCTGTATGTAAACACCGTGACGTCACAAAGCGCATGTGCACGATGGGTGGTGCCTGGTGGCGGCCGCGTAACGTGGTGGTGATTGGCAAACGCACCTGCACCAACGACCCAGCCTGGCCGCATGGCGCCCGAAAGGAACGATGTGGCCGCTGGTTCGGACCGTCGCTGGCTGCCTACATTACAGGTGGGGGAGGGGTCTAGCTATCCGAGCTGCGGCCGTCTGCACCTACAACTTTAGCAACACTTCCGTGTACCGTATGTTCAACTAACGAGTGACGCTTTTGGATAAACAGTGCGCAACAGAACAGCCTCAACGAGTCATTCTAGAGGTTGGTGCTGTTGCGAAGCATTCCAAGAATGTTTTTTGAAGGTGCTTTGTGTTCAGATACATACCAAGGCAAGCTCGTTCATTGTTGTTTTCGAGGTCCGCTTAAGCTGAGCGCGGTGCCTCAGACAGCGCTCCCTGTTCTTGGTCTCTTTGCGTCGCCCGGGGACAGTGGTGTACGCACGATTTCAGGTCGGGGAGAAAAAGGAAAGCTGTGGCTAGCGTCCCGTCCAGACGGAACGATATAAAAGTGCTAAAGTTCCGTCCAGACGGAACGGAGCGCTGCAGGTTATCCTTCCACCCAGACGGAATACAACTGAGAGCTTAGCGTTCCGTCCAGACGGAGCCGGCATGAAATTTGTACAGTTCCGTCCAGACAAAAGCAAAACCGGCTAATTAGACGCCGTGCTCACTCAGTCTTCAGATTTGATGTAGAGGTTGCGCCTCTGGTAATGGCACTATTGCACCGGGTTCGATTCCCCCCGGACGTGCTTTATTATTATTTTTTTGCGTGGCTGTGCCTGCGTTTTGTATCAGCTAACTTTGCGCCCACTTTACAATTGACGCGGTGAGAGCAGTCGATCTTGATTTTGTACTCAACCTGGCCGCTCCGCTACCGCTCACTAGAGCCAAGGCCGACATGTCCATCGCCACAATTCCGATCATCTGTAGTTTGTAATGGTGATTACTAATTAACGGTTATTCTGGATAGTAAAGGAGTGGAAGCGGTTCGTTCATCTGGGTAAATAACAAGAAAGACTGCTCTCACTGCCTGTTGTGAAGCGGGCGTGGTCAAGCTTGGCGGTTCGTTTGACGGCCGATCATCTGTAATCATTGAGAGTGGTTATTAATCAAATGTGACTCTGGCTAGTCAATGAGCGGAAGCAGTTTGACCGGTTGGTTAAAAATCAACAAAACTCAAGACCGGTTGGGTAAAAATCAACAAAACTCAAGAAAGGCGATTGGACTAACTCTAACTCCATCAAATGGAACTCCAAGCCGCTACCTCGACCACGGCCACTTCACAACAAGCAGCGAGAGTAGTCTTTCTTGTTATTTACCCAGCTGAACGAACCGCTTCCTCTCATTGACTAGCCAGAATAACCGTTAATTAATAATCACCATTACGAACTACAGATGATCGGAACTCTGGCGATGGATATGTCAGCCTTGGCTCTAGTGAGCGGCAGCGGAGCGGCCGGTTGAGTGCAAAATCAAGACCGACTGCTCTCACTGCGTCAATTGTAAAGTGGGCGCGAAGTTAGCTGATACAAAACGCAGGCACAGCCACGCAAAAAAAAAAGTACATCCGGGGAGAATCGCACCCGGTACATTAGTACCATTACCGGAAGCGCAACCTCTACACCAAATCTGAAGACTCAGCATGGCGTCCAATCAGCCGGTTTTGCTTTCGTCTGGATGGAACTGTACAAATTTCATGCCGGCTTCGTCTGGACGGAACGCTAAGCTCTCAGTTGTATTCCGTCTGGACGGAAGAATAACCCACAGCGGTCTGTTCCGTCTGGACAGAACTTTAGCACTTGTATATCGTTCCGTCTGGACGGAACGCCAGCCACAGACAATAAGGAAAGGCAAAGCATAGAAGTAAAATAAGCAGCATTGAAAATAAGCAGCAGTGAAAAGTAAAAAATTATTCCAGTAAAAATATCGCAATGATGTCATGCTCTACGTGAGTGACCGACTGTTTTGTTAAATTTTTTCCCAGCTGAAATTGCGAAATGGTTTCTTCATCATTGCGAGAGTACACATAGCAGCCACATAATATGGTTATTTCATATAGCTTGCGACAGTGGCACTGAAATAATTATCTGTAGTCATTAATTCATGATAGTTAAAGTTAGTGGCCTTGTACGCCTCGCTGCATACGCCAGCATCGGGAGGCCGCTAACAAAAGAATGCATTCACTGAGTCCGTTCTCTTAGGGTAAACTGATTTTTCGAGTTTTTTTGAGACGCGTGAGCGGCCCATCTCGCGGCGAAGGCACGATGTTACATGCAAGCATGGCAAGCATCTTTGTTTTGCCGAATCCTCAAGGCACAATATAATTGATCAAGGTAAAAATTTATTGCACCTACAAGCAATAAATTGCACTCGTCTTGAACAGATCCCCCCATACGTTCAAATTTGTCGTGGTCAATTTGGCGGCAGGCGGCTATCGTGGATCGCTCGTCGAAACATTTATTTCGCGTCACCTAAGCAGGTTAGGCATGCATTGTCTTTTTAATACAGCACTCTACCTCGTCATAACAATGGCAACATTTCGCAGCAAGAAAATTTCCCTGTGCCCACTCTTCGCCCCCGGCACTATTTCACTGGACCAAATTTCTGCTGGTGCTGTCATGATAGCAGATGGTTGATAAACAGCAAACAGCATCGTTTCATGGCACCAATCAGCATGGACTGCCAATGTAGACTGTATGACTGCGCTGTGAAGAAGAGCAGAATTCGAGAATGGGAACTGTTGCTATGAGTAAGAGCAGACCATGTCGCTGCTTTGGCTGCCAGTCTCTTCGGCGCATTGCACACATCCACCATACCCGCCGAATTTACCTCTTTGGGGACGCGGAAGAGTCTGATGCTGCTGATTTTTGCCCGCACGATTTGCGTAGCGGAGAGCACAGCAGGCCACCGGCATCAAATAAGCCAACACATAAACACTAATTCCACTTTTGCGAGTGTCTATGCAGCCTCACTGCCTACGCGCCGCGCGCGGTCCCGAATGTTTTGCCAACCACCCTCCTGGCCACACCCAGCACGTGCGCTCGCCGTGACGTCACGGCCGCCGCGTGACGTACCTCGGGAGAGGTCCATTCTGAAATCAAAACTGAGAAGAGCGGGGCCACTATGGTTACGTTAAAGACATTGCAGCCAGCAAACGAGCGGATGGCCAGCAGAGCAAACCTGTGAGCAACCGCTTTGTGTGCAAGGCTGCACTGGGAGAAAGCATGCCCAGTGCAGCTCGACCAGTTCTCTTGGCTGGCCAGCACACCAAGCACACGGTTGTCTGGAATGTCACTTCAACTTCACGGCTGTTTAGGTGATGCACCAGCAGGTGCAGCATCGTATGCTGCGGAGCTACAGTCTAGCCCACTTATAACAATATCCAAGTGCCAAGGAAATCCCATCGTTATAACGGATAATTGTTATAAGCGGGTTGCGAAATAGTAAAAAGACAGAACAGACCTCAAAACATTTTATTCGCATGCCAGCAAGGTGGTACTACTACTAATTTGTGGAAAAGAAGCCACAGTCGGTCACCTTTGTTTGCCGCGTGTGAAGCTAGCGCAAATCTTTTCCAAGAGCATCTATAGGTGCTTCGCCTAGCTGAGTTAAATGTCCTTGGCGGATACAAAGTCCCCGAGGGACTGTGTCACACATTTGGCCTCCTACAAAGACACTACCTGAGCAGGTTCCGCAACCGCGTCATTAGAGTTGTCACTGTGGCATTTTTGGTGCACAATATAACCGTATTCAATCGTTATGTCCGATATCGTGGCACTGGAGCATTGTAATAAGTGGCTTATTTTACCATAGAAAGAATACAAAAGTTGACGGTGCCATAGCTGTTCATCGTTATATCCGATATATTTGTTATAAACGGTATCGTTATAGATGGACTCGACCGTATTTGAAAATTTCCTGGCTGATTAACAAGGCATTTCACGGGGCTAACAGTCATGCCCCATTCGGTTTGCTGGCGCCGTCTGCACATTCGAAATAAATTTAATTGAGGTAAAATTTTAGTGCAGTTGGGCGTTAATGGGAAACTTGGCATTTTTGCGGTGCCAGCATCTGCTCTGAAAGCCATAGAGTTTCTTACTATATACACTAGAGAGGGAATCTGGCGCTAGAGGTCTATGCGGGCTCATATAAGGCCGCCTGTGTCGTCATGGGCCGCCATTATACCATGCGCTCGGCCCTTAGTTTTCATCATTACTTGGCTTGGAGTTGAAATGTTTTAGTGGCCGTGTATTCGAACACAGCACCACAAAAACGGAAGATTGGTGTGTTATTACATTAGTGGAAAATAAACTGGCTTGGTTTTAAAGCTAAGGAAAAAGGAAGTAAAGCGTTTTTTTTGCCGGAACGGTTCTACCTACTATTCTGGAGACCAAGCTGGTAGTTAACCACAATGTTAATATTTGTGGGAAACTTATTAGAGACTCTTATTTTATTAATTTATACCGTTATTTAAAATAGTAAGTTATTTGAAGAGCCCGGAAATGTTTTTGAGCGTGCAGTATGATAACGTCGCCTCGTGGTGAACCAGTGCACCGACCTTCAGCCACAGTTTAACAAAACTTGTTTCTAAGCCAGTTGGTTCATACTTGAAAAAAAAAAAATGTGGCGTTAAACAGTCGTGCACGAAGACAAGGTAGGATGGCTACAGGTGCCCGTATCTGTCATATCTTGTCTTCATTGAAGTACGTTTGGTTTCTTTTTTTCCCGTCAGCTACATCTTTTGCTGGGGCATATTACCCGCTCAGTCATACGTCCTTCGACTCCAGCATGACCAACGTTAGGTACAATCACGCGGTGCCTGTTCTTTCACCGAACACGCAGTTGCCACAGCTCATGGCTACCACAGTAGCTCATAGACGTGCTAATGCATAGTGAAGAAAGCAAATCTCAAAAACCGCTTAAGTATCCAATTGCCATGCCAAGCCCAAGCCAGAAGCTGTGGTCTTCCCATAACCCCCCACGACGACATGGCTTACGAGGCGCGGTTTCCTCTCTAGTATACTCACTAAGAAACTCTATGCTAAAAGCTCACTCTACCCATGATGTCATCGTGGCTGCCGAGTAGTAAGAAGAATTCGCCAAAAGGAATTCGTGCATGTTTGTTGGCTGGGAGGAAACAAAACTTACCAGGTTTCAGCGTACTAGTGTCATAAGAAATATTCTTCGTCTGAGTTATGAAAGCAGGTGCAATTTTCATATTTCATGCCTATTGACTTTTCTCCACCGTTTCAACCATGAGTGACTCCAAGGGCACCTTGGGGCCGACCTGCAATGCTAAACCATTGCTTGTCAGATCCCCTGGTTACCACGGCTTGCACACCTTTTCAATCAGTGGTGTCATACTAAAATAAGGTTGACTGCTAGCCGACCTAATGGCATTTAAAACAAAGTTTATCTTATGCGTTTGACAGCTCTGCGGAGAACTTGGCTGAAAATATTATGTGCTGTTGACGATAAGCAGATGCGATTCCGAAGGTTACAGTCAGCAATGAATGAAACGTGGGCTAACAAACATTAAACGAACTGACGAAAAGGTTGCAGTGTGTTTTACTCCAGTCTACGAGCGACATGACCCATTTATAACCAGGAAGCAAAGACATGTCCCGCCGCATTGTATCGAACACTATGAATTTGTCTCTTCAAAGGGTCATGCAGACAAAATACAAGTTTGTTCTATTCAAAAGATTTCGCGTTTTGTGGCACCCCTAGCGCTTGTCTGGAAGCAAACAACGTTTTTTTCACTGAGAAATTAATCAATTTAAGTTAAAATTTTGATTCTCCTGCCAAATCACGTGTTTTCGTGACGTCTGCAATGATGCATTATGTGGCTGGGGAGCTTTGTTAACCATTTGTCAACCTAGACGGTGCCACCATATACGTGGCGGGCCGTTTTCTGCCTTTGTTTTTGACCATATTAGTGCCTGGCTTGTTTTTGCTGAGGAGGAAAATATTAGTTTCATGAAACATGGTGTTCGCTCGACAAATATGGTCCCGTAAGACACCTTCGCTCACCCCCATTGGCCAGTGTCGCCTGAGACAACTCCAAAGTGCCGCAGTGCTGTGCAGCTAAAACAGCATAGTGCGCGCAGTACCAACATCAGTACGCATCGGTACTTCTATGTTTACTTCCTATGTTTACCCACCATTCTTACTACTATAAAAGAATGTGCCCTAATGTAAGCGCAAATAGCTAATTCGGCAAGCTTATGAGCCCTGCTAATTTGTGCTTGCTTTTGCCGGCCTCAGCCAATTGCAGAGCTATCACGTATGACATCATAGGTTCTGCTGCAGGAAATAAGATAGTGGGTTGCATGCCATTCCCTCTTTTCCTAATTATGTGGCTTATTTGAGCGAAGTTTACCGTTAGGAGTGGTGTGAGTATGATTCTAACGAGGCAATCTCTTGAATGAACCAAACTTGTGTTTTGTCTACATGGCCCCTTTAAATAAAGCCTTCAACATGGTATCTCCAGATACAAGTCTTCATGATGTGTTGCTGGCTGTACACGGAGATCTACGAGGGGCATAGCTTCATATATTTTTCCAGTTGTCACTCACTTTTCTACGCTGCGAAGTTTGGAAAACATAGTTGCTGCTGAACACATGCTTAACAGTAACCTCTACGTCCATTTTTTCCACAGGCACGTCGTTCCTTCCATCTTCCAAAAGGACCACATCGCAAAGCTGCGCGACGGTTGAGCTTCAGCCTCCCTCCCACCTTTACTGCTGTTTACATTTTTTCCGAGGGACATAAAGGAAGAACCATACAAAGAGCTCAAAACCTTGTGGAAGTATTTTTATGTTGTTGTAATGCATGTGGTGATGTAAATAAAAAAATGAGATCGAGTATACAATGATGGCTTTTCCCCGTTCCTTTTTAACTTTATGACGCCACGATACCCATATAATTTGATTGCGTTTGGCTGGCAGATTGAGCTACACAGCATGGGCAGTGTTGTGTAAGCGGCCATGGCTGGTCATGGCCACTTGAAATAGTCCTATGAAGTGACAGCACCCTTCTGTCGGTCCCCTGTGTTTCTTTTACTTGTTTGCGCAACTGTTATTAGTAGGCTAGCATTCCGTGATTTTAGTGCATTCGCCAGCTGTGCCTATGAGCCGGGATCACGAGTCACGCCTGGAACTGATGCCGTTATACCATAGCGGGAATGACAACAGCAGTGGCCACTGTCAGGTATGCGCTGAATGTTAGGCCTAGCAGTTTACTTTCAGGTCTTCTGTTGTCATCTTGATGTGCGATGACTTGGACCTTGCTTGGAACATTAGGCTTAACGTTAGCGGGCTAACAAACATTAAGCCTGCAGCTTAAAGTGAGAACCACATGGCACGTTTTTGACAGGCGATTCATGAGCGTAGGCATTGCGCGCGCGTTATTTTCACGCCCGCGTAGATGACTGTGCACCCGCGGCAGCTTCTACCTCGACCAGAAAATGACGCGTGACGTGCACGGCAGTGGGAGGAGCCTGACGACTTGCGCCAATGGGGAGGCGCGCCCCTCATGGCGGCAGTTTCAAAGCGCTCGGGAAAGCCTTTCAAATACTAAACGTATGCTGAAAAGTCTTTTGCAAACTTGATGCTCTTTGCCGCACCCAAATTTGTTGAGAGGGTGCTAGCTAAGATACCGTATTTATTCGAATCTAGGCCGGCCCCCGAAAGTCCGAAGGCGCGAAAAAAAAAAAAAAAAATTACCTCGAATGTAGGCCGAACAAAAAGGCGAGGTCAGCGTTCACAAAAGAAAACACGTTTATTGAACATGAAAGATGCGGTGCTGGAACTTAATCAGTTTCTCTTCAAAATCACCAGGCAACTTCTGGGCGATTGAGGTTCGACGACGGAGGCTAAAGCCGAAGTGCTTCATGAATTTCTGTAGCCAGCCCCGACTGGCTTTGAGGTGTGCCCGCGATAAGCCTTGTTCCCTTAAAAGCTCCCTTGCTTTTGCCTGGAGCACTTCCGTCGTTACTGGAAGGGCAGCTGCTCGCTGCGTCTGAACGAAGTCAGCCAATGCCGTCTCCATTTCATGGTGACGGCATTCTCGTGGTCCGGTGATTGCCAACCTCGTTGCGACGCGCGCAAATATCCTCTCCCGTTGCGTCCTCCAACGACGGACATTTTTTTCATCCACGCCGAAGTCCCGCCCGGCTTGAACGTTCGACGACAACTCCGCAGCTAAAACAACTTTTCTTTTAAAAGCGGCACTATAATGGCACCGCTTCTTTTTGCGCTGTGAAAACCAAACGCCACACCGCACGCAGGCCATTATCTGCACAATTTAAAATGGCGGCCTATGGCCCTTAATGGCTACTGGCTCGTCTAGTAATGGCTACAATACTTTCTTTTCTGGGTGGCGCTAGCTGTGCACCACTTGACTTGGAAATTGGCGCGTATTTCAAAATCCTCGAATCCAAGCCGACCCTGGAGTTTGATATATGAGTATTTCAAAAAAACTATCGGCTTAGATTCGAATAAATACGGTACTGTACCGGGCGGTGACCTACTTTCTCGCCGTCGGAGACGGCATTTAAAATTGCAAGCTTGTTTTGAGGAGGCAGAACTTTTCGTTTTCTGGCAGCAGAACTCATCACCGACGAACCGACACCAGAGATGGCAGTGCAGAAGTGACTACATGCCAACAGGCAGTCCTAGCACTTAACCGACACTGCACTCACACCGGAAATGCAGTGGTTTGCTGTGCACGCGAAGTTCGCTAAATTAGTGCATTTCTCCAGACAACTTTTCAGAAAAAAAAAATGCAAAAAACAACGGCTCATCAGCATAACGAATTCGTTACATCAAGGTTAGCCATTGTGACGCCTTCGTTACATAGAGTCGCAAACACATGGGTTTCAATGGGGCTGGCAATGGGGAATTAAAACACTTCATTAAAGGCAGAGATTCTTTACATAGAGTTTCGTTACATCCAGGTTTAATTGTATACATATGTGGAGTACAGTGTAGGCAAATGTATGGCAATGGGGAGCTGCTTCTTTTGATTCACCAATTTCCAATCCAGAACACCTGTGGGCATGTGGATTGCCTCCTTTATTAACTTCATGACACTGACCACACCTAAAAACCTGCTTGTTGAGCAGCAACTTACCAGAACTCCCTTTCCCTTATAAAACACGTGCTACAGAAACAATATATTCACCGAATAAAAACAGGATAAGCAAAACAAAGCATACATCCCTTGCACTTTTTTTTTTCCGAAATGAATCGCCTTTTTAAGTGTGTGCGTGTGTCAGCTCATCATTAACTGCGCAGACATAACATGCACCCAATCATCACCAGGCTGAACTGGGCTCACATATGGCTTCAAATCGACGGTCATAATGTTGTTGAGTTAACGTGTACTCCCTCATAAAATAACCAGGCTGTTTTCTCAAAAACCCCGTAGATTTGATACACCACCAAGCCCGTTTCCTGCTGCAACCGAAATCTCAGAGTTGTTATTTTGTAGATGTGTACTTGCCTTGTTTTTTTGTCCGTATACATTTCCTTTCCTCGAGAGTATAGGTATGTCGGACTTGGTCCCTCCTCCTTATCGATACTGGATGCACACGAGTGTACATTACTGCTTCACTATGTTCCATCCCAACTCATATCACTTATCTATAATGTTTTAATCATATTAAACGTTCCTGATTAGGCAGCTGTTGGCACATTTAAACCACCCTACCCCCTTTTGCGCTTTGCCTTTCGTCTTCGCCTGTCGGCCACGATGCCCGAAAACACCGGCCATTTGTGACCACCAGCCACACTGGGCCTGACGTTTTCCGGCTGGAACAAGGAGCAAAACTAAAGTTGAATTGCCGCCTCAGTCTTTGACAGCTACGCTTTTGTGTGCTCAAGGCAGGGAATGCAACTCCGAATAGGGCACTGCTACAGAAAACAGATGAAGAGGCAGGCTTCTCTAGTAGCGTTTGCAGTTCAAAGTGTTCTCTCTCGGAAACTTTTCCCGTGCTAACTTAGAGCCAGAAACTAGTCATGCCGAGTTGGCGTTCATTGTACTTCCCTATGCACTGTGTCGCTCAGCCCCATGTGTTGCTCAGTTCATCCCAAAACATGCAGTTGCAGATCTCCCAGAATTACCATGCCTGCCGTACTACGTACTACCATGTGTCTCAGGGCCTAGCGATAAGTCCCGTGGAACGTGAAATAATCCTGGGCCATCTCCACTAACGTGAAACCTGGGGAGGGGCGAAGCAGGCAGTGTATAAGTGTATTGTTGGTGCCTTGGCGTTTTTGTCCACGGAGGTGAAACCGTTGGGGGGTCTGTTGTCTTTGAAGCATGACGTCCTCTAACGCGAGATGGAAACGAGTTTCCTGGTGTTTTAGAACTGGGACTACACGAGACAAATGACGACCATGATGACGACAACAGAAGACGCGAACAGTTCCAGACCCTAAGGGGCTTCACCCCGAAGAAAATAAACTTGATCCGTGCGTTTACTGCGTCAGCAATGTGTTGCTTCTGCGATATATTACAGAAAACCTAAGCATTGCTTTACTGTGCCAGGTCAACCTGGGCCGTCAGGATGGCCCAGCCCGACCGCCGCATTGAGACTGTGTCCCGAGTCCAGCCTGTTCCCCGCCCGCGTGAAAAGACAGTCGGGCGGCCCAAGCCTGGCCTGCAGGCTGAGCCGGGCCCAGGCTTTTGGGTAAGCCTGAGCCCGTGCACACGTCTAACCCACATGCTTGCTCGTAGATGTTGCACACGCCTTTCCAACCTTCCCAGATAGCTTTGTCGAGGGTTGTCGCCTGACTTGAAGTTTGCAGGAAAGCAGTGGCCATGGTTGCAGGCTCCGCTTTACTTCTGACACCACGTAATGTACACTGCTGTCGCGGGAGGCCAGAGAAAGGAGAACAGCCCAGTCGAGAACAGGATTGGAACTGTTTATTTGCTGAAGAAGCAGGTTGTAATCAGACTACATAGATGGTGCTGGCCGGAGCCCTCTGGATAAATAACGGGACTTCCAGCAGATGTCAGAATACGGAGAGGAGCAAGAGGCTGGCTGGCGCACATACACAACACTCTCTGGCATTATTACATCTTCATGCACCCCCAGCCGACATTACTACCATCACTCACTCTCGGAGGTGGCGCAGTGGGGGCAGTACCACTCCTCAGCGGGCTCTGAGTACAGCGGGGGGCTCAGGCACTCGCAAGTGGTAGCCCAGGTCGCAGGCGGCGCACCGCAGCATCCGGCCCTCACGGCCATTCCGGCCACATATCTCGCACTCCGTCAAGTCCTCCTCCTCCCCTTCCTCCTGTGCCTGGTCCTCCTCTTTGCGTTTGGCCTTCCTTGGAGCAGGCGCCGGAACCGTGTCAACCACCTGGTCCCCTTTCCGCACCAAAATGAGGGAGAACTGCTCCTTGTCCAAGGGGCACTTGTTTGTGACCTGCACACGGGGAGAGAAGGCCAAGGAGGCATTCCCACTTTAACGCCACGACTGCCGACTACAGGCTACCTTATGATCACTTTGCACGTTGCAGCACTAGTGACTAGTGCCATGGAACTTGTCACTATGTGCCATGAACCCCGTGGGAAGCACCCTGATGATGCTGGTAACCTTAGGCTTCTCTGTATCGGGGTGGTAAAAATTTTCAACTTAACTGTCCTAGCAGCATGCCACCATTTATTTAGGTCTGCATTCCGCCCCTTCCCGCCTCTCTGTGGACATTCTTCATTGCACCCCTTCTTTTGCTAGTATCAATTCTTGCTTCAGCAAACACACCTACTCATGTTGGTTGTCTGCTAGGTTGAGCAGCCAGATCAGCTAGGCCTTGGGAAATGCTCATAAACGCCTTGACAGTGCTCAACAAAACCTGCGTCACAGCAGCCGTAAACAGGGGGGACAGCCTGATGCAAGCAGAACAACAGGAGGCCCATGCACAATTCCCACCAGCAGCTCGCACCCATGCCCAGCAGCACCCACCTTGGCCCACTCCTGGATGCAGACAAGGCAGAAGACGTGGTCGCAGCACTCGGGCATGCCCACCTCCTCGCCCTGGAACTGCTCGAGACAGATGGCACAGCACTCCGCCTGTGCGTCGCTCGCCTCTCCACGCGTCTGCGCGTTGCTCGCCTCGCCGCACTCCGTCTGCGCGTCGCTCGCCTCACCGCACTCCGTCTGCGCGTCGCTCGCCTCGCCTTGCCCCTTCCTTTGCCGTATGCCCCGACCCTGCTCGAGCTCCAGCGGCTCTGCAGCACAGTTCAATGCGGCCCATTTATGAAGAGATACGAAAGGACATGACAATAGATGCCCCACAGTGTCGAGTTAGAGGGCCACCTGTGCCTCAATTAACTTCCACACATCATCATGTGGTACCAAAATATCACGGCATATGTGATTTCGGCATGTCACATCTGTAAAAACGTGAAAGCTAAAAGAATGCTGCCATTTGAGTAGGAATCACTGCCCTTTGAAATAAAAGCTAGATATTTTTCCAGGTCTCCACATCAACAAACAAAACAGCGATCACACATTTACACGATGCAGCGATGCGGTAGGGGGTGATAAGGTACGTTGTTGGGCTAGTTGGTCGATCATACTTAAAGGGGACGTGGCTTTCAAAATCAACTTTTTTATTTCTTTGTGGATTTGATGAGATGAAAATTGGCACAGCAACTGGAAATGCTTCTGTGATAACACCATAAAAATTTGAAGTTCATATTTTGATAACTTTTTTATGTATGAAATTTTCTTTCTGTTCCGCTTGTACCGAGCTTGAGCGGCTTATAAAACACGATAGAAAACTTGTTCGAAGTGCTTTGCATTCCCAAATGAATGGACGAGGTCGTGACAGTTTTAGATTTTTTTTTTACAACCACAATGTTTTTTAGTTTTCATTTTTTTAGAGGTTAATGTGCAACAGGCATGTCAACTGTGAACGATTATTTGAATAAAAAATCACAAAAAACAAATCTGGAAAACTAAAAGTGTCACGACCTGAACAGTTCATCAAGGAATGTAATGCACGAAACGGAATCAAAATAGACCCAGCAGTCACGAAGAAATCCCTGGTACAAGCGACACAGGTGGCAAAAAAAACTGTTTGAGAGAAAACGGCTTCCGAAGTTGCAACATAGGTTTCACATATCAAAAGTCGTCACGGTTGTAGCCTTTCATGTCCTTTTGAACATGGGGCTTCTGGAAGGCCTTGCCTTGAAATTGGAGTGCCTTTTCAGCCTTTCTCTTTCCAGAAAACATCATTTTCAGCTCCTCCGTGAAGAGTACATACCCCCCTTTGCAAACCAAACGGAGGGGAGATTTCAATGGGCTTTCAATGCAAAGTAGGTTAGTTGGTTGGCTGTATCGCACTGGACAACCTCCTTTTGCAGTGTTGTCACCATGGCAACAAGTTAAGCATTTTTTTAACTTAAATTTGAACATTTTTGGCTTTTTTTTATGTTTTGTCTTGCCTGGCAACTTAGTACTCATACGTGCAGGTGTTCATTGCCAAAAGTTTGCATACCACAAGGTTGAAAATGAGCTACTTTGAAGCTTGGTAGAGTATTCTGCGTAACTCCCAACTTCAATGCAAGAGCATATTTTTTTACTACTTTTGACATTCAAGGCATCCAATATTTCTCGCAGCACAGCCAGTATGCCCTGAGCAATGGTATCAATAATTTCCCTAAAAAAATCACTGTTAAATGCTGCCACAGTAACGTACATTTTTAACGCAGAGAGCATATTTTTATTCCTATATTACTAACTCAAACCTGTTTGCATGAAATTACAAGTGCACGGGAAACGTTGCGCAAGAAAGGCGATATGGCTCGCGCGCATCGCAGCGCACGCTTACCGCGACATATCGAGCTTTGATTATACCTGATATGGCTGGTCAGGTCGCTTTTAAGATTAAAACTAACGTCGCAGGCATTAATTACAACTACTGGCGTTCAATCGTAACCGGTTGCCCAGTCATGTGATGCTCCAATGCGCGTCGGCTATGCCGTGCGCGCCGCAGCGTTTGACGCGTCGACCGGTTCTTTCTCAAGGCTAGCGAAGCGAGCCCACAGTCAAAACACAGCAATAACTAAGCGTGTAAAACATCGCAAATCCGACTAAAAGTTCACTTCACGAACCGCTATCGCAAGCGCGCACACCGCGTCACCCTCCGGGGTCTGGCGACGGTAGAGTCACGCGCACCACGAAGCGTTCGATGACCTCCGCCTTTCGAGCCACACAACTTCCCGTAATCTGGCTCGTTATCTCTGGCATTCCCATCGCGATAACGTCCGTGTTGAATACCACAGATTGAACAGAAACTCGGCCGAGCGAAGCGGCGAAAATGAACTCAATCCGCTCGCTACGCAGCTCAGGCGGCCGCCATCTTGCGTTGCGCCCGCGACATCCAATCAGGAGGGTCGTCGTTCTTCTGCGCCCCGACCGGAGGACCAATAGCGCTTCAGCATTTATTTCTAGCTTCGTTTGTGCGTCGTTTCTTTCTGCCGTTTGTGCGTTGTGAATGAAACGAGATGATAAAAGAGACGAGCGGAACCGGAAAAACGATCGCTCGGCCGATCTAACCATATCAAAATGGCCGCGCCCGGTGGCACCGTTGCGGAGATAGAGCGCTCCGAAAATTGCCGTTTTTTCGCCCTTTTGCTGGATATTTTGTCACCGCGCCTGACAAAAGTATTTTTTTATGCCACTTTGCGACGCTTTTCAGCGTAAAAACTTTGCAGACGCCCAGAATAGGAAACATAGAAGCCGATAATGCGGGGTTTCAAAAAAACGATGTTTGGTCATTTTCCGAAGTTGAAAGCCGCGTCCCCCTTAAGGGATGCATAGCGCAACGAAAAGATGAAGGACAGAAAGGACGCACAGGGACAAAGTACTATTTCCTTGTGCATCCTTTCCGTCCCTTCGTCTTTTCGTTGCGCTATACATCCCTTAGGTAGGGGGTGAACTTTGTCATCAAAAAATCGGCCGCGTATCTGCTCCTTTCGTTGCAAATGTCGTCAAAAGACGATAGTCTTTGTAGAAATTTGTCAAGGAAATGCACCCCTTTGCTTTCCCGCTCAACTCTCATGCTGTTCCTGTACTGTCGCACTCATCCCAAGGTAAACACACTAAAGGTTTGCGCAAGCAGATTCGAATTTACCGCGTTCCACTGCTACAGGCCAGGTTCCTTGATGCCAGCGCTGCAGTACGGCGGAGACATGCGTGAAGGGAGGCGGCCGACTAGAAAGGTTTATAGAGCCGCAAGGCCGTGCTCCACGTGCGTTCCAAGCAGAACGTGGAACCTAGGTAGTGGAACCTTTCGTTGCTGTTGCCGCGTGATTTTTCATATGCCGCCAGGAGGCGGCAGTTTTCGGCAGTAGATGTATAATATCATTTGCTATCGAAAAACCAAGCATCCATGAATTTTGAAATAAAGGGACACTGTAAATATCCCTTGTGTACTAATTTTCTGTCTTATATTTGCGTAATGTCTTGTTCTTGTTCAATAAAGTTGACAAGTATGAACATATAAACCGGGCTTAGACGTTTACATGTGGCTGTGAGTATGTAAGTCTATTGCACAATATCAATTTTACTTTGGCCGGGTGGCTGAATCGAGTCACAGACAGACAGACATACAGACAGACCAAAATTCCTGGGTTTAAGTAGCCCAAGAAAGACATTTCCCAAGTAGCCCAAGAACATTTCCGTGACCCACACTAGTGGTGGTCCAGTGGCACAGGAATGACATGCAAACATGGCTCACCCCGTGTGATCTCATCCTCGGAGTCCTCCTCGCTGCTGAGTTTGGTGTCGTAATCCTCGCTGCTGTGTCGGCGTCCTCGTCCTCCTCCTCGTCATACATCATCTCGAACCCGGAGTCCTCCTCGCTGCTGCCTTCGTCCTCCCTTCCTGTGCCTGACGTCGTCACATCCTCCTCCCCGCCATCAACCATCTCCCATTTGGAGCGCTTGTGCGGTGGAGTAATTTCTTCGTTGT
Organism: Haemaphysalis longicornis; assembly: GCA_013339765.2. Lineage (NCBI taxonomy): Eukaryota > Metazoa > Arthropoda > Arachnida > Ixodida > Ixodidae > Haemaphysalis > Haemaphysalis longicornis. The sequence continues at coordinate 19 of JABSTR010002967.1, read as the reverse complement.
CCTGTGCATTGCGCTTTCG
>JABSTR010002966.1:0-77518 GCA_013339765.2 Haemaphysalis longicornis | reverse complement strand
CCAGTTGTCAGCAAAATTCATTTATTAACAGTGCTCACAAATTGTCGTTCCTTTAATTGCTGTGCCTCTTTTACTGCCGAACACAGAAAATATTCAGTTCTTTGTAGAGCTTGAATAGATGTATTGTCCAGGTCCTCATATCCTCTGTGGGGCGGCTTACCTGTAATAAACGGGATGGAAGAGGGGGGGGGGGGGGGCGGCGGAGGGGCCATACTTTAGTGGGTTGAATTTCCAGAGATAAATTGTGGCGCTTTTAGCCAATTTTTTTAGGGCAATATTCCGGAACACTTTCATGGTATGACTACATAAACTATTTTTATAACAGTTGCTTGACCAATTTTGCTGTATATAAAACTGGCGTGAATGCCTTTACGAAGCGTTTTGGTTCTCAAAAACACTCAGGAGCATTTATTATAACTCCTTCACAAAAAAGTATGTCCAGTTTTTGCCCATTTTTCTTGCAAAGACATTTTCTACTCGATCAACTTTTCTGATGATCTTGCGCAGGGCTGATCCTAAGAAGGAGCGAACAGGTACTTTCATTTTCAATCTATTTAATGTTGTTTTCATGAGTATAGGTCCACACCACTTAATAGTCCAAAAGAACTTAATTTACTTCTAATGTCATACTACGTTCAAAAAATTCTAGACGTGTTGCGAATGACGCCCTGCTTCAGGTGGCTGCAGTTGTATCCCTCTGTGTTCACGCAAGGAAAGGCGTAAAATTAGACTTACATAATTTGTTTCAAACCAATAACATAGCAATGGTAGCATGCATACAGGAAACCTTGCATACTGCAACGAGTAGGGCAATAAATATTTTATAGATCAAGGTTGAATCCGTAGGGTTCTCAACCCGTCGGAGGCAAACTTGCGCCTTTGGAAGTTTATTTATTTATTTATTTATTTATTTATTTATTTATTTATTTATTTATTTATTTATTTGATGCATGCTTGCCTTTGCATGCATTACAGAAGGGAGATACATAACACTAAGCATTAAATATGAGACAAAATAACAAAATAATTCTACAAAGCGTGCTGAAAATCGTCAATATAAACAGTTAATGCAATCATACGTGGAAGATAATTACACTGAAGTATTGATGTAAAATAAAATGAATCGCGCAAGGCGTCACCTTTAATGGAAAGTTAATAATTTGCTTTAAGCTAGCGGTCCCACTTTGCGATATGTAGAATGGCGCTTGGACATACTTCTCCCCTTCTACTCCAGTTTCGAATGATAGATGTTACGAAAAAGTTCAACCTGTGGTTACGTCTGTGATCTTTCACGTCCTGCCATTTCAATTTACTTTTACTTTCTCTCATGCTAAGGTGGGCGTGAATATTACCTAATACGAATCGCACTGACATATTCTATATGTTTTCGAGCGTATCAACCAGCTCTTTGGTGTAGGGATCCACGAAAACACATGCGTACTCCAAGATTGAGCGCACATGAGTGAAATACGGTTGTTCTTTTTAGTTAGATGGAGGTTTACTGAAATTTCGTCTCAGAAAGCCAAAAACATATGCAGCCGTTACTTTTATGGTGTGAAACTGCCTATTTAACCTCTAACCACTCCCTAAATAAACTCCTAGGTATTTATATTCCTCGGCCGTTGTCACGGCAGCATAATTTACGGTATACGCATTCAATTGGAATGACGGTTTTCTTGTAAAGGTGCCACGTTAACACACTGTTTAACATCCAAAAACTTTTCTGAATCAGCACACCAGGATGTTATTAAATTCGAATAAAGCTGCAGGTATACGGAATCACGTTCCTTCGCTAGTCCGGTAAACTACACAGTACTTTTGAACAAAGCTATAGGGCCAATGCAATGCAAAAACCGATTCATTCAGTTCATAGGATGAAATGTACTACGCAGAAGGGTATATGGAACACCATCATTTGCTTTTTTGCAGTCCAAGAATACAGTCAACCACTTTAGGCTTATCATTGCGAGAGCCCAATCGTGCGTGAACTCAACAATCTGCGTTGAGCAAGAAAATCCTGACAAAATCGTGTTTGCTAAGATGCTGGCGATTATGTTTAACCAAATGAGTCATATCCCAAGAGTAGCTAAGCTCACCTCGAAACATCGGAACTAAATTAACAGCTAGGCTTCGTCAGTGACAAGGCTCTGTTGTTATCGCAAATTTAAAATTTTTTTTTCTTAATAGGCAGTGGTAAAATCCCATGAAATAACATAGTGCAGGGCATGAAGTTGATCCTACCAATGCGCGAGCGAGTCTCTTCTACGTTTATCAACCAACATAGTGCAACATTGCTTGTCGCAGTTTAATTGTACGCAGAATAACTTGCGCTTTTGCTCGCACTTGCCTTTCTTTGGTGGGGAGTCCTTAACATGGTGGCGTTTTAGCTCCTGCGTGGTGGCCGCTTGCTCGACGCCCTTGAAGGCCAGTTATTCTGGTAAACCATCTCCATCTCAGATCGGAACATCTCTGCCGGGTCGATGTCTCCAAACCTCTCCTTTCTTGAGGGGGCGAATAGCCTCGAGCTGATGCGTCGACGAAACCGGCGGCAGAGGGTCGTAGCGGCGATGACTGGCGAGGCTTAGCTCACCCGTCGGTGTGGCACAGTCTTCTTGTGGCCATAAACGACATTTCGATGGCCTAAAAGGTTCCCTGCTAATTTCCAGTGAGTCCTTGCACCTTGCCCGTTCACCAAGAACACTCATTACTGTTTGAAAAACGATGTTCGTTCATTTAAAACGTAGAAACACGGAGCGGATGAAAAACGCGTCCCCGTCGTTCGGCTCCCTAACGGCTTTTTCTGCCCCAGGAAAAAAAAACCGGTCGTTCTCCTTCCAAACACGTCTGTGCATGAATTCTCGGCGCCCAGGCGCGTGCCGTAGTTCGGCTGTATGCCGTTTGCCGAAAAAATGACGTATAACCAGATACCTTACGCAGGCCGGTCTCCTCTTGAACACCAGTTGCCAAATATTCGGTGGCCATTCGCTTGCCGTAATTCGGCCGAGGACAGCTAACCGAATGAAAAACGTATATTCTGGGGCCGTACGTCGGCCGGTATCCTTCATAACACTGGTTGCCCGAAGAAAACTACCGCCGGACGCGCGGTTCACCGTTGAAACAACGAATGCACGGCAGCCGCGCTCCGGCGGTCTCCTTTCGAACACCAACTGCCGCAAGAATACGCATATTCTGTGGCCGGTCGCTAGCCGTGCTTCGGCCTGTTACCGCTTCCCGAAGAAAAACGGATGCCCTAAGGCCATACTTCGGCCGTTCTCTTTCTCAACATCGGCAGCCGTAAGAGAACTGAATATCTGGCAGCCGGTTAGCTGCCGTTGTGCGTCCGTACACGGGCGGACGGAAAAATACCGAAGCGCTGGTTGCCGAATGTTGGCCGTTCAACGCATGATCAGTGGCTGCCAGAACTGGATGCTGGCCGGACATGCCAGAAAGCGGCCATAGACGGCCGGTCTTGGGGCACACTTTCTGTGCCGCCTGGGATAGTGCTTCATAGAACGTCCATACCGATAGTTGCTTATTGGTCTTGATAATATAGTCGGTTTTGTCAAGGGTTACGATGGTGCCTCCATTGTCGCCATGTTTAATAATTATGTCGGGACAACTTGCAGTTCCTCTAGGGCTTTCTTTTTGTTGGTAGTCATGTTGTAGTGGAAAGCAATTTGTGTTGGTATGCTTTTCGCACATCCCGTTTGACAGCTTTGATGTACAGATCGAGGCAACTATCACGCTGTGTGGGAGTGGTCCAGTGCTTATAGCTAGTTAGGGTTATGCAGGATTCTTCCGTCGTTGGGGGTGGGGAGATCTTAAGCATTCTCGTAGGCTCACACGTTTCTGGCGAAATAATCTAAGTCCTTAAAAAGTTGAAATTCATCAAAACCAACAGTAGCCGGGCAAAAGTTTAGGCACTTTGACAAAAGGTACATCTGAACTGGGAAGAGGGTAATGTTAAAAAGTTCATCACATTCCCGGCAAGATTTTCTTTTGTGACGGCAGAAGAGGGAAAATATTAGTACAGGGGTTTAACTGAACTGAACTGGTTGGGGTGCAGTAGTCGAAGCATTTATTACAGTCGTAGTTACATTATCGGTCGTATTGTCAGATTGGGGACAACTACTACTGCCGGACCTTGTTAGGTTCTCACGCGCGTGGCTAATGTTAGAAATCTTATCTCAGCTAAATTGTCGGGCTTTTGTTTGGGCTATGGCGGAGGCCATCTTGGATTCGTAGTGGCTTAAGAGGTTCAACCCTATTTTGCTTAGTTCCAGACTATGTAGTTCCCTTTTTTTCGGAGAGAATGGGCCGTAGTTTCACAGTAATTCAGGAATATTTCAGGTAATTGTAAAGATGCTTTATCGAGTACCTGTTTCCACTTATTCATGTTGGACGGGGAGAGTTCGGTAGTAGCAGGTATTATTCTAATCTAAGATTCCTGGGAGCAACCGCGGCAGTCAAATACTGTGCCAGAGAGCGGAAACGTGCAATTCGGAACGTATGCGCTTTTCAGTGATTTTTTGTAACTTTAAAAACTCTCTTCAAACGGGGAAGGAGGCCGCGTCACCTGTTTTTCTGTGTTGTAGTTCTCTGCTGTGTTTTTGCTGTTTGCTGCTCTGTTTGCTTTCTGAAGGTTGTAAGGGTATCTGGCACGGAGGGCTGGATTTTGGACCCCGGAAGGTCCGGCGGACGCGCTGCTGTTGGTTTCCGTGGGCTCGGCGGTCGCTGAAGATGCGGAGGTTGGGCGTGGCATGCTGTTGGTGCGGCGCTGGTCGGAGAGCTTCGTTGTGTCGCCGCGGCCGTTAGCTCGGGGCGTTGTGGCAGATGCAGGTTTCCAGTTGGGGGCGGCATGCCGCTGTCGCGACGCTCGTCCGTTGACTTCGGGGTTGGGGTGCTGGCGCTCGCGCGGGCGCCATGGTTGCGGTGGATCTGGGGGGCAGTGGCAGTAGGCCGCTGGCACGACACTGCTCCGGCATCCTTACACTGGATAGAATTGGAGGCAGAGGTGGAGAGTCGCTGTCATTTGGAAAGATAGCCAGGGCTTCAACTGGGTTGGCGGTGCATGCGAAGTCGCTCCACCCCAGAGGATTGTAGCGCCGTTGCATGATGCAGAGTGCACGAATTTGGCCGGCCAGCCAGGCCACACCCTCTAAGCTCGGGTGTAAGCCATCAGCAGTGAGTACTCGGAAGGCTGCAAGGTCCTCAAAGCCATGATCGACGAAGCAGACAAAGCATTAGTGGCGGCGAAATTCTCGGAGAATTGAGTTGAAACAGCGTGCCATTTCGTTGCAGCAGTGAGCGAAGCGAGAGATGCGGTAGTCGTGGCGGCGGTTAGCGGAGCGGGGGAAAATGAACCTGGCGTATATAGTGGAAATGTTCGGCCGAGATTCAAGAATGAGGTCAGTCCAAGAGCGGTAGTCAGAGAAAGCATGTTCAGCGGAAGTATAGCTGAGATCATTAGAACCAAAATGCAGAAAAAATGTAGTGGCCGAGGCAGGGAGTAAGTAGATCAGTGAGCGTGTGTCAGCAATGCATGCGCCAGGCTGAAAAACAAAATCGGGGGTTCCAGGGCAGATGGGATCGAAGTGAGGACACAAATACTCCATCTTGGAGTCCCCGGTCCCAACTGTTGTGCTTTCGGTCTTAAGAAATTTCGAGATGATGCCCTTTGCTGTGGCCATGTCAGCGCTCATGGTAGAAACACATCTAGAGAAAGATAAAACTCACAAAGAACGCCGAAATAGTTTAAGTAAAGAACAAAGAAAGAGGAGAAAGATAAAAGTAAAGAGGAACTACTTAGTCAGCAACTGAGCAAAAGAGAGTTGAACGTTTAAGGCAACTACGAATCCCAGACGGCCTCCGCCATATCCCGAACAAAACCCCGAAAATTTAACCGAGATACGATTTCCAACACTGGCCACAGGCGTAAGAACCTAACAAGCTCCGGCAATAGTATTTGCCCCCACTCTGACAATACGACTGATAATGTCAGTACGACTTTAATAAAGGCTTCGACTGCTGCACCACCAAACAGTTCAGTTAAACCCCTGTACTAATAATTTTCCATCGTCTCTTTTCACAAAACAAAATCTTACTGGGAACGTGATGAACCTTTCAAGTATAACCCTCTCCGCAGTTCAGATGAACATCTTGTCAATGGGCTTGAACTTTTACACGGCTACTGGTGGTGTTGATCAATTTCAACTTTTTAAAGGCAGATAATTTCGCCAGAAACACGAGGCTCCGAGAATACATCTACGATCACCCCGCCACAGAAGAAGCCCGCAGAACCCTACCTAGCTATAAGCACTGGACCCCTCCCACACAGCGTGATAGTTGCCTCGACATGTACATCAAAGCTGTCCAACGCGATGTGCGAAAAGCATACCAAACACAAACTTTTTCTTCTACCACAACATGCCTACCAACGAAAAGAAAGCCCTAGAGGAACTCGCAAGCTGTCCCGACATAATTATTAAGCCTGCGGACAAAGGAGGCGCCATCGTGATCCTTGACAAAACCGGCTATGTTAACGAGGCAAATAGGCAACTATCGGTATCAATGTTCTACAAGCAGTACTCAATGATCCCACTCAATACCATAAGCAAATTGTCAAAGATAACCTTGCTGAGCTTGTTAAAAATGAAACAACAAATGAAACCACGGCTCGTTCCCTATATTTAAGCCGAGTAGCCGGTAAATTCTATCTTCTCAAAAGATTCACAAGGTGAACACCCAGGGCGCCCCATTGTCTGGCATTGGCGCTGTTACCGAAAACCTTACGCGCTTTGTGGATAATCTCATTTGCGACATTCCGCCCAGCTTTCCCTCCTTCAATAAGGATACCAATGACTTTCTCTCAGACATCTCAAAAATTAAAATCCCCGATAACTGCCTCCTAGTCACCCTCGATGTTGCGTCACTGTATACTAACATCCCCCATGAAGATGGCATCGCCGCTGTATTCCTTTCGTATGAGCAGTTATCGTGCGACAAAGAACCGATTTTTCTGGTCTCCAAACTTTGCTTAGGCTTATTCTTGAACTTAAAAATTTTGAGTTCGACGGAGTTCATTATATGCAAGTCAGCGGAACGTCCATGGGAATTCGAATCAGACTTAACTACGCCAATATCTTTATGGCTCACCTCGAAATAAACTTTCGTGACACCCACAATTTAGAGCCACTGTACTATAAAAGGTATATTCATGATCTGGCAACACGGTGATGCGGTGCTCCTCACCTTCATTGAAGCATTTAACCTAGCCCACCCTAGTACTTCCCTTGCTTATTCCTATTCGGAACAGAGTGTAAACTTTCTGAGCGTAACAGTTACTACCTTGCAAGGTCGGCTTCAAACTAAAATGTATAGAAAACGGACAGACACGCGGTAGTATTTACGCTTCCAATGTAGCCATGTCAGACACTGCAAGACCGCAATACCTTACAGCCAAGCCGACCGATTTAGGAGAATTTGCTTAAACCAAGCCAACTTTGACTCAAACTGTCGAGAACTCAAGACCGCCCTCCTGAAAAAAAATACCCCGAACAAGTTATCGACGACGCTATTGTGCGAGCCAACCGATAAGACCGTAACCAAAACTGTAAGAAAAAAGCCCCAAACGGTAACCCGAAGCAAAATTATTTTTAACCCAATCATCCTCCCTACAAAGAGTGTCAACCGTACTAAAAAAACATCACAATATCCTAATAAAGTGACCCCTTAAGAAGCATATTCCTCGAACCACCATGCGTTGTCTATCGGCGTACTAAAAACTTCGGCGACTTTCTTACTAACTCTAGTATCAACCGACCGGAAACTACTGAATGCATGCCCTCTAATAAACCCTGTTGTAAAGTATGCCCACACGTGACCTCTGCACAGCGCACCACCAGCACGGCTTCAGACTACTACGAGAATATAAAAGGTAACTTTATTTGTGAGTCCGCTAAGGTCGTATACCTTCTAGAGTGCACTGTTCTTAGGCAAATATATATCGGCGAAACTAAAACACCCTTCCCAATGCGCTTCAATAATCACCGCTCTCTTTGCAACAAGCAACCCTTATTTGCCTCTGTCAAGACATGTGAACAGTCCCGGGCATGCATTTGAACATCTTAAAGCAATGATTTTAGAATACGCTTTCAAAAACCACCACGACCGCGAGGTTCGGGAATTTATCTCATTTATAAGTTTGGGTGAGCAGGCTTCAGACTAATGAAAGTTACGGAAAACTAACGTGCTTATCCCTCGATTAAAATTGGTGGCCTTATAACTTTTACATCTATGTTCATTATTCCTACCCTTGAGTTTACCATCAGAATCCGCAAAAACGTTTTAAATACAGCAGCTTTATTACCCTGATGCTGATCAATCATGCCATTTGTCCTTGGTAAGGACATATGGCATGTATCCTTTGTGATCTATAGACCCTACATATCTCCTGGTCAGTTTCTAGCGTCCGCCCCAACCAGTCTCTCCAACCATTGAATACCTTACTGTAAAATTTTTCCTTCCTTTCGAAACCGCGATTGTCCAGTTCTCCGCATTGATTGTATTGCAGCACAAGCCGCGCACGTTGCCCTGTCATGGTGCAACCTTGAACGCAGCTTCGTTAACACGACCCTTCTCTCTCTCTCGCTTTCTCACCTTTTATGTTGTTGTTTTTGTTGTGGTTGTTGTAACTTAGGCGTAGCCCGACTGGATGCATAACTTCCGTTTCCTAAACATCTTCCGCTCCTTCTCACAGTTTTCTGCAAAGCTACATAAGAAATGTGTTCCAAATGTTTTTCACAGCAACATCATGTAACTGTACTCTGATGAAAGTAAGTCCCGTTGCCGCTACGTAAGTAAAGCATGTTTGTTATTCTTGCTGTGTATCCGACTATTTACGTATACGATATATATATATATATATATATATATATATATATATATATTATATATATATACTATAAGAAAGAATAAGAGTTGGCAGTCAAGAAAACCTCCGAAAGCAAATGGGATGACTTGGCAGATCATTGAAACAGATAAAGAATTGGGAAAGAAAGAAAGTGGAGAAAAAATGTACGCCAGGTGGGATCCGAACCCACGACCTCCAGAATACCGGCCCACTTTCTTTCTTTCCAAACTCTTTATCTGTTTCAATATTCTACCGCATCATTGCCTTTGCTTTCCAATTTTTTCTCGACTGCCAACCCCTATTTCTGTGTTATTTTAAACCAGCCCCTCATTTCCTATTCTGATTCGCTATATAAGTATATCTATATCGCTATATATATATTGTGAGAACGTTCTGAGCATTGCGTCAGATATACAGTGACAGGGACGTACACTGTGGGCAACCTCCTGTGCTTCATCTTCTTCCCCTCATAATCATTCTCATCACCATTCGACCAATTCCCCTCTTGGGAATCATCGTCATCAGAGGCTGGTTCTGGGTCTGCGCCGGTTGCAACGCTTCCTAATAAACGTCCTCCTGCCCCTGTCCCTCAAGGTCCTCTCAAGTGGTGCAGGTGCGGGGTATCGATCCTGTCCTCTACGCCTTCTGGTAGCACCCCTGGAGCTCCGTTTCGGTCGCCGTTTACTGGCACAAGCCATGCAGCGTGAAGCCGGGAGCAACCCCACTGGCGCTTCTGCTGCGCCTCCGGCGTTTGCAGTGACCACCCGCCAGCGTGACCCACCGTTTTTCTACGGGCTCCGCGGCGAGGACGTCGATGACTGGCTTGACACCTATGTTCGGGTCAGTGCATTCAACCGCTGGGACGATACAGCTAAGCTCCAGAACGTATCATTTTCCCTAAAAGAAGCGGCAGAAAAGATATTTCAACAATCAAGCCGACAGTGATGACTGGGCCAGCTTTGCCCAGAAGCTGCGTAAGGCCTTCGGCTCTCCAGCCCATCGTTCCGACGTGGCGAAAAGGAAGCTGTCTGGTCGTATTCAGCACCCTGAGGAGACGTATGCCTCATACATCGAGGATGTCGTTGCTCTGTGTCGCCGCGTTGACGAAAGCATGCCAGAGGCCGACAAGGTACGCCACCTTCTCAAAGGCATCTCTGCATTTGCATTCAATACATTGGCGGTTCAGCATCCTAAAAGCGTCAGCGATGTACGCGAAACGTGTCAACGGCTAGATGAACTGCAGTCAATCATTCGCTTGCCACAGGAGGCTCGGGCTCCTCAACCGCATGGGGACATGGAATTACGGGCTATAATTCGCGAAATGTTCCGCGAAGAGCTGCAGCTACATGACCAGCCTACCCTTCCACGTGATCCCTTTCGGAAGGATGAACCTCAGCTGCGCCACCTTGTCAAGGAGGAGTTGGCATCCATGACGAGTCTGTTGCCAACCTTGTCTCCTCTTCCTACGACTCCCGTTCTGTCGTATTCGGCAATCGCCTCAAAGCCACCCTTGCCCCAAGAAGCTCCGCTGGCTCATGAGCATTTGACGGCGATCTCTCCAGCGCCTATGTCCCGGGACTATTACTACACCCACATGCGACCCCGCCGCCCGGCTTTCTTGAACGATCGTCCTGTCTGTTACTACTGCGGGATTAGTGGACACATTGCCCGTTTCTGCAGGCGACGTCAGCAGTTTGAGCGACGAGGGTATGCACCATTTGAAGAGAGAGAGAGAGAGAGACAACTTTATTGGCTAGCCTGCAGAACGAGAGGATCGCCTCCTAGAGAGCCACCCTACCGTGACGCGGCCTGGACGTCCTCGTGTGTGCGCCGCAGGCGTCGACTGGCTCGGCTGACGGGCAGTGAGGAGGTGGATCCCTCGGCCTCGCCGCCTCCCCAGTCTCTGCCGTGCGAGAGCTGCCTCGAGCTGCTGGACGGCCTGGAGTTGGGTCGTGTATTCGGACGAAATCATGGCACTCGTGAAACTGTCCGGCAGCCGCGTCGGGGCGGCCGCCTCGTCTGGGTTGCGTTCACAATCCCACAATATGTGGGCCAGAGTCGCGTTTGCTCTCGCGCACACACAGCACTGCACGCTGTCGTAGGCACCCATCGAAGGGACGTGGCGGACACTGATGGGGTCGTGGTGTTGCTTCGCACTTTCACTGCACTTTCACACACACTGTTTCGCGCATAACTGAGTATCGCGGAGCGCGAATCACTTAGCACTGTGGTGCACTGAGGGGCCGCGACGGCACCGTCATCCTGCGAGTGCAGTCCCTCCGAGTTCTCGGCATGATACTTGAGAGCAATCGCTGCAACGGCACTACAGTCACCGCCTCACCACCACCAGCTCACGACAGCCACCCGCCTCATCAGGCGAGTGACCACACGGCACCACGGCATGAAGGAGGCCAGCCTCCTCCGACTGATACAGTCATTCGCCATCAGCCACGTTGCATACGTGGCAGCATATCACCACTGGAAAACGCCAGAACGAGCCAAAATCGACGCCGTGATACGGAAGCTGCACCATTTGAACGCGACCTCAGCTTTTCTTATGGCACTCGGTACAACACACCTGTTTCACCCCCTCGCCGCTCCTCTCCACCTCCAGCCCCTGTTGATACGCCTCAGCGTGACCGTTTCCCGGCGATCGCCCTCTCCATATCGCCGCTCTGTATCACCTCTTCGCCCCGCGTCCAACGCTTTGGGCCACCATCCGAAAAACTAGAGCCTGCAGTTTTGGAGGGGAAACTGCATTCGTCGAAAAGCCAAAAACTCCTCCATCGCAACCGTGGAATACATTGCACGTACACGTTGAAGGATTTTCATGTTGATGCCCTCATAGACACTGGAGCCAGTATATCAGTCATTAGTGAAAATTTGTGTTCACGGCTCGGAAAAGTGAGAACCCCTTATAATGGATCTACTTTGTGCGGTGCTAACCAAGTTGTGTTCGAACCATCCGGATACTGTACAGTACGTGTATTGATTGAGGGAATTCGGCACCACGTCTAGTGCGCGGTCTTGTCCAGTTGCACTCACGAACTCATTTTAGGGTGGGACTTTCTCTCATCCGCCAACGCTGTCATCTCCTGCCAGTACACGGACATTGAAATCACCGCTACAGACCGTATAGAAAGTTCGGATGTCCAAGAGCAGTGTTTGGTGGCTAGAGCGGATTACATTCTGAGCCCTGGATATGAGACGACAATTTTTGTTCATGGTGGAAAGTGTTCTGATGGTGACGTGCTCATCGTGCCCTGCTCTCGGCTTCTCCCACGAGGTATTGTAATACCCACCTGTCTTGTGCGCTTCACGCAAGGATCTGCCGCGCTCGTTGCCATGAACACTATCCCTGAGGCAATCCTCTTACGGCAAGGCACTACTATCGCTACCACTGCTCAGTCTGAAGCTGTCTTTATTGTTCTCCTCTGCAGTATTTCGTCAGTTTCGAATTCGCCCTCTGACCCGCCACGTCCTGCTTTATCCGCCACTATCAGCTCCGACCTCTCTCCAGACCGAGCCAATTCTTTGCTGGACCTCCTACAAAGGCGCAAGTCGATATTAGATTCTCAGAGTACCACACTCGTTCAAACATCCGTAACCACTCAACGAATTGAAACAGACAGATTATTCGCCGCCGACCATACCGCGTCTCTTCTTCTGAGCGAAAAGACATCAACGAAAACGTCGCCGACATGCTCCAGCGCAAAATTATTCGTCCATCAAACAGTCCTTGGTCATCTCCTGTTGTCGTATTGCGAAAAAAAGACGGATCCGTTCGATTTTGTGTTGATTACCGAGCACTGAATCGAATCACACGAAAGGATGTTTATCCGATGCCTCGCATCGATGATGCCTTGGACTGTTTACAAGGAGCGGAATATATTTCTAGTATCGACCTTCGATCTGGTTATTGGCAGATTCCAATGCATGAGGCAGATAAAGAAAAGACAGCGTTTGCCACCCCTGATGGACTATATGAGTTTAATGTGATGCCCTTCGGGCTATGTAACGCTCCCGCAACTTTCGAGCGCATGATAGATACTGTTCTCCGGGGTCTTAAATGGAAAACGTGCCTGTGTTATCTCGATGATATCGTTATATTTTCTTCAAACTTTTCTGAACACCTAAAACGGCTGGATGAGGTGCTAACATTCCTTGCCAATTCTGGCTTTCAGCTCAACACCAAAAAGTGCCGTTTTGCCTCTCGAAGCATGAACGTTCTCGGACACGTCGTCAGCCACGACGGGATTCGACCCGACCCAGACAAGATTTCTGCTGTGGTTAACTTCCCACGGCCCCAGCAGCGAAAATCTCTGCGTAGCTTTCTTGGTCTGGCGTCTTACTTTCGGCATTTTGTCCAGGATTTCGCTTCCATAGATTCGCCCCTCAACGCACTCCTTAACTCTAGAGCTCCTTTCGTCTGGACAGACAATTGTGAAGCAGCTTTCCAACAGCTGAAGACCGCGCTGACCTCTGGGCCGGTCCTCTGCCATTTTGACGAGTCCAGACCTGCAATTCTGCACACGGACGCCAGTGGCCACGGCCTTGGCGCTGTTCTACTGCAGTCGGATGTCAAAGATCGAGAGCGGGTTATTTCTTACTCCAGTCGTTCCCTAAGTACATCTGAGAAACATTACACCATCACTGAGCAGGAATGTCTCGCTGTGGTTTGGGCCGTTCAGAAATTTGGAACATACCTTTACGGACGCCACTTCACAGTAGTGACTGACCACCATGCGTTATGCTGGTTGCAGACACTGAAAAATTTATCTAGGCGCCTCGGACGCTGGGTTCTTCGACTTCAGGAGTATGATTTTACCGTCACTTACAAGTCCGGGAAAAAGCACCTCGACGCGGACGCACTTTCGCGGTGCCCTCTTTACGACTTCCGTGTCATCGCCACCCGCTACCAGCCTCCCTATCGGACCCGTCAACCACACAGCATTTAATGACGGCCTGTCTCATTTGCCTACTCTTGAACGAGCAGACACATACTGCCGCACGATAATCGACCGGCTTACCGGCACAATACAACCTCCGAACAGTCGGGCGCGTCGGTAGCTTCAGCACATTCGGTTTTTGCATGGTATTTTGTACCATTCAAACCACCACTCGTCGGGCAACAGATGAATCCCCGTTGTGCCGCGCGCTATTCGACACCAGATATTAGAAGCCCTTCATGACGATGCTTCAGCGGGTCACCTCGGCTTCCACAAAACTTACGACGGCGTCCGCTCTCGTTTCTTCTGGCCTGGCCTCTCCACCTACGTTGCCCGCTACATCGCTTCATGCCCATCTTGCCAGCAGAGGAAAAAGCCCACATCTCCGCCTGCCGCACTTCTACAGCCACTTACTTGCCCTTCGCAGCCCTTCCACACTGTTGGCATTGATCTCTACGGACCTTTGCCTTGCACGGCTGCCGGCTTTCGGTGGATTGCAACAGCCGTAGACCATTTACCCCGTTACGCCGAAACAGCGCCCATTCGTTCTGGATGTGCAGCCAAGGTAGCAAGCAGACTTCTTCTTGCGTGCCATAGCCTTGCGCCATGGCGCGCCCTGTGTTCTTTTGAGCGATCGCGGCAAGACGTTTCTCTCCAGCACTGTTGAAGAAGTTCTCCGTGCTGCAAATACAGTTCATAAGACCACTTCCGCTTACCATCCGCAGACGAACGGTCTCACTGAACGGTTCCACCGAACTCTTTCAGGAATGATTTCTATGTACATTCGGCCTGATCACACCAACTGGGACGCTATTCTACCATTCGTTACTTTTGCATACAACACTGCAGTACAAAAGACTACCGGTTACTCTCCCTTCTTGCTCGTCTACGGCCACGATCCCTCATTCATGCTGGACGCCAGTGTCTTAAGTGCTCCTGTGTATAGCTCCAGCCCGTTACACGAGGAGTTCATCTCCCGCCTCAACTACTGCCGTCGGCTTGCTAGTCTCAAAACGGCAGCCAGCCAACGCGATCGCAAGGACCGCTACGACGCCAGTCACCGCACCGTCCTCTTCCGTCCTGGTGATGAGGTGCTACTGTGGACGCCCACACGCAAACCTGGGCTCTGCGAAAATTTTTTTCACCGCTTCACAGGCCCCTACACCATCTTAGAAGAACCTTCGCCCGTGAACTACCGCATCGCTCCGTGCAGTGCTCCTGTGGATCGTCGCTACCGTGGCACAGAAATAGTGCACGTCTCACGACTCAAGCCTTTCGTGCGTCGCTCCTCTTGATGTACCGCGGCCAGGAGGCCGCCTTCTCACGGAGGGGGAAATTGTGAGAACGTTCTGAGCATCGCGTCCTATTTATAGTGACCGGGTCGTACATTGTGGGCAACCTCCTGTGCTTCATCTTCTTCCCCTCATAATCATTCTCATCACCATTCGACCAATTCCCCTCTTGGGAAGATCATCGCATCAGAGGCTGGTTCTGGGTCCGCGACAGTTGCAACGCTTCCTAATAAACATATGGTAATAAAATTCCTGCTGCACCTGTCCCTCAAGGTCATCTCAATATATATATATATATATATATATATATATAATATATATATATATATATATATAATATATATATATATATATTGCAATGGGGTTGAGTTGTAGAAAAACTGGATTCGCTGAAGAGGGATCGAGAGGCAAGCAGTGCAAAGTAAACTAGCCGAAGAATTTCACTTGTGCAGCGCGATCACGCACTGGTGAGGATAGCTATTGGTCAGTGCCCCATGCTCACGCAGGAATTGCCCGGTTGGTGAGAGAAAGTAGACGCCACAATACTTCCATTAAACTTCATTACAAGATGCATTCACGCACACACATATCAGGGATTTAGTCTTTGGTGACAGTGGCCTACAATTTTATGCCGCCCTTTACAACGCGCAACAATTCACGTTTCGCGGCGCGCGCAGCTTTGTCCAGCTCATGAGCAGCGCATTCGGTCGCCGCTGATGCCTGCGAGCGGCAATGCAACCAGCGCCACTCTATAGCCCAGCGCTGCCTTTCGAAGACCGTCTCGCCGAGCATGACACGCCAGCAGAGTGGCAATTAAACATATCAAACAGGGTGGCGGGGGCAGTGCGAACACACTCTTTGACCGGCGCTCCATGGTTCCCGTCGGCGCCCATACACGGCGCAGCGATGCAGTTCGGCCACCGCTCCTGTCCTCCGTTTACTTGTGCGCGGACCTGTATATGTGTTAAACTTTCACATTTCTCTGCTGTAATGTCGTTGCCCTTCTGCTGCTACACTCATGCTTCCATCCCAATCGTGCTAATGCATTGCATTCTTGCCTTGCGGGACGAGTACCTCTACCCAGGCTGCAAAATCAACCGCGGGGAAAGCCTTCTACTGCTGACGGCGCATAGCCTCCGTCCCCACTCCAGCAGAGAAGCAACTAAGAATCTCCTTAAGGTCGTGCAAGCACATTTGTTAGATTGCACACAATTTACTTCATCGAAATATCTGTTTTTAAGCAGTTTGCACAGCAAAAGGAGCAACCAGGCATGTTTTTTTTACTGTAAGAAGGCTAAGTGCCTTCTTGGCAATTCAGAAGCCTCAGAAACAGACATCCACTGCCCTGGCTGTGATGGAGAACACAGTGTCAAAGAACTCGAGAAGGAGGGATCATACTTCTTGTTTTTAACATTGAGGAGCAGGTCCGCCGAATTGTTGAAGATGCAGACACGCATATTGTGCTCACTCAGAGAGAGCGCAGTTTCGACATGTCTGGCATCAAACACAGCGAAGGATAGAGTGAACTTGGCCTCAGCCTAGATGACATGTCTGTGTCGTGAAACACTAATGGTGTACCCCTGTATGAGCCATCAAAATGCTCAATTTGGCCCATCCAGCTCCAAATTAATGAACTGCCGTTGAAGCACCGGGTGAAACAGATGGTGCTTGCTGGATTTTGGTTCGGCGGAGAAAAGCCAGAAATGGACGGGTTTCTAAAGCCATTTGTCGATGAAATGAACAAGTTGTCCAGCAATGGCTTCTTGTGGGCAGCCACAGATGGCACAAGAAAGCACATCTGGACCATGCGTCGTGGACACCGTTGCGCGATGTGGGGTCATGGGCAGGATGCAGTACAACGGGGCACACGGGTGTGCTTGGTGTAAGCAGGAAAGAAAGGTTGTCCCGAAAGAAAAAGGTACCACTCGTGTTTACCCTGTTCAAAGCGTTAACGGCCAATTGAGAACCGACGCCTCAATGAGGCACTATGATTCAGAAGCCGAACGACAGGGTGAACCTGCAATGGGCATGACCAGAACCTCAGTTATTTTTTTCTTGCTTTGTTCAAGTTTCCAGCTGGGTTCGTAGTGGATTACGTGCATGCGGTATGCTCTGGTTTCGTGAGGACGACTGGACGCATGTGGTTCCAGCAGAAAAGGACATTCCCCTACAGCCTGGGTTTGGCCAATCCCTCACGGTTGATGCACGCCTTAATAGGCTAAGGCTGGTCCATGAAATGCCTCGCTTGCCAAGGTCAGTCCAACCTCATGAAATACAGGAAATCATCAGAGTGGCGCAAACTGGCTTCTGTACTTGTCACCAGTTGTGCTCCATGGAATACTGAAAGGGGTGTACTACCAGAACTGGATGAAGTTCATCCGAATCATGCATATCCTTCTGGACGACTGCGTGGCACTAGACCATTTGAGGTCCTTCAGAAGGACATGTTTTCTTTTCTGCAGGAGTATGAGGAGCTGTACGGGGAAAATCGCCTAACCTTCAATGAACATGCCCTGTTACACTTGGTCGACTGTATTCGGGAGTGGGGACCCCTGTGGAACGTCTCTGCTTACTCATATGAAGGTGTGAATGGCCGCCTTGTCCGTCTTGTCAACGGAACGAGGCATGCCCACTTGCAGATCGCAGAAAAATTTCTGATCCTGTCGACCATGCCGAGACTTTGCGCTGAGAGATTAAGGCCGTCATCTACCATCTGAAATCTTATTGTAAGCATGATGAAGGCCTATGACATAGAGTCAATTGCACTGTGGCTTCAAGCTACGCCCTTCTGGGGAAGTGGAAGTGGTCGGCCTATGGCATCGAATACTCAAAAGTCATCATTGATGGCTTCTTGTACTGTGTAGAAAGGTTAGACAAGCCACAGAGGGCAAACTCATATATGCAACTAGACTCAACCCCGCCTATGTTCGGTCAGATTAAGTCAATCATTTTTGGAGACTGCCAGAGGCATTTTCAGGACTGAAACTGTGGAGGCATGGTTTTTTTTTTCATTTTGAATAAGCTTAAGGTTCAACACCAAGTGTTCAATAGAACCTTTCTTGGCTCCGAAATTGTTTTTTCGTGCAACCTTCCTCCAGCATTTGAAAAGTCAGTGACTGAAGCCCGGAAATGTGTGGCCTTAGCTGTTGAGGAGAAGCATTTTCTTAGCCCACTTCAGGCAAGCCAGCCATGTCGAGAAGTAGTTTAGTTTGTGTATTGAAGCTTGTATATTGTACGGTTAGCTTGTGTATGCTCACTAGCCCCTTGTTTTTTTTTGTTGCTTTATGTATCGAGTGAAGTGGTGTGCTTCAGCCGTGAAGCACACCACATTACATAAGTATCCCAAACATTTTTTGCATTTAGGGAGACCCTAAAGGCATCGTACAGCTTTATTTCTTTCATAGTTCCATGACAATTACAACTAAAAGAAGTTTAACGTAAATTGAATTAATTAAGCCAGATAACTGGAAAAGCAGGAGAATGAATAGCAATGGCTCGTTGCGTTGCTACGTTTTTATTTATTTATTCTTCATTGGATCTTCAGCCTCGCTCTAACGTTCACCGCAGTGGAGCAGTCCGGATTAATTTAGACCATTGATTGAATATGAGATTTACTGCACCGACACTACACAGGCGATTAGGCGCGCCGTACTGGAGGGCTCTGGATTAATTTTGACCACCGAGGATCTCTAACGTGCGCCGAAACCTCGAACACACGGGTGTTCTTGCTTCTCGCCTCCATTAGAAAAGTGGCTGTCGTGGCCAAAAATTGTACCTGCGTCCTAGGGCTCAGCAGCACAACGCCTTAACCACTGAGCCACCACGACGAGTTTAATTTAGACAATCTGAGGGTGTTTAAAGTGCACTGAACTTATTGCACGAGCATTCTCATTTTCTGCCTCCATCGGAAACATGCCCGTTGTAACCAGAATGGAATTGGCGTTCTTGTGTCCTCAGCACAATGTCTTGGTTTGCATAGCCACCATGGATGGCCACATGTAGAAATTATGATTTGTTGTGTTTTGATGCCAAGGCTGCACCTGGGCTATTAGGTATGCCGTAATGAAGGCCTGGTCTAAATTCACACCTTAATTTGAATTGAGTTGGACCACATGGGGTCTCTAAAATGCACCGAAATGCCCGCACGTGGGCGTTTTCGTTTTTTGCCTCCATCAGAAAAATAGCTGCCGCACTTGAAGTCTAACCCATGTCGTCATCTTCACTAGCACAATGCCTTAGCCAACATTGCAATACCTCAACACCTCGGGCACCTTAAGGTGTGCCAAAATCGCTCGCGCACAATTGTTGCAGGGTGAAAGCTTCATTACTCTAGGTACAAACACAGAAAGCTGCTCATTCCTTGTAGTGTCAATTTGACCTTGACGATTGATTGCACGGTTTTACACGCCGAAGCTACACCTGGGCTCTAAAGTGCTCTGTAGCGGAGTGCTCCAGATTGATTTTGACCTCCTGCAGGGGATCTTTAACGTACGCTGAAATCTTGACACACGAGTGTTTTTTGGCTTTTCTCCTCCAACCCACAGCACAGTGCCTTAGCCACTGAGCCACTATGGCGAGTGTAAATTTTAACTTCAAGCTCCGCCAAGGTCAAGCCAGTGTCTCGATCTTGCACTTGGCAGTGAAGGTGTCCCACAGTTTTTTTTCCTCCTAAGGTTTAACGCACCGACACTACACAGGCGATTAGACGCGCCGTACTGGAGAGCTCTGGGTTAATTTTGACCACCCCGGGATCTTTAACGTGCGCTGGAACCTCGAACACACGTTCTTGCTTTTCGCCTCCATCAGAAAAGCGGCTGCTGTGGCCGGGAATCAAACCTGCGTCCTCGGGCTCAGTAGCACAATGCCTTAGCCACTGAGCCACCGCGGCGGGTGTCCCTCAGTTCTCTTGTCACTTGAGTTAGTCACATGCCAGGGTCTTGTGGAAGTTTATGCTGGGGCTTGCTGTAGTGCTGCTTTCTTAACTTCTTTATTCTTCATTGGGCCTTAGCCTATTACATTATGGCAACCACAGAGAATGTTTGGGCTTTTCAATTCTTCAAACTTGTATTTTGGCCAACCAGGTGTTATGAATAATGTTATGAGGAACAATACAGTCAAAGCAGCCTAACATCACAGCATTTTCCTTTTAGAGTGTCTTGGTTCATTGGTTATTTGGTTCATTGTGTTTTTAATGCTTGCACATAGGTTGTAATTAGTGTCCAGGTTCCCCACCCTCTTTTTTTGTTTGCTGCACGAATATGTTCTCTCTGTGTGGGTAGTTGCCGAGCTGCATTGGCTTTTGCAGTGACTACGTCTAATATATTGAGGATACTTTGGAAAGCAGCTAGTTGAGGAGCGCCAAAACTTTGTTGGCATTATGTTCTCATTCTTTTCTTTTTCTGAAGCCTTTGTGTCTCCTCTTTGTGTCCTTTGTGGGTGTATTTATTATTTCTGTGTGTGGGCATGTAGATACATGCGTGCGTGCTCTTAGCATTGTTTTTTTAAGCATGATCATCAGAAGTAAGCCTTGCTGTGTACTCCCCCACCCTTCTTTGTCCATGTAAATATGTATTTTGTGTATGTAAATGCATGTGTGTGTGCTTTTTTTGTAATGCTTGCTCATCAGTTGTGAGCTTTTGTGTCCAGTTTCTCACTTCCTTTTTTTATGTAGACCACGTGTCTGTACAAATGTATATATTTGGAGATGTCTCACGGTGAAACGTGCGGTGGGAAAATATAATTGGCAAACACTAATTGACAAACACTGCACCAGTGATTGCTCAGTGCTAGACCGGCCTCTTTTGTGCTTGCCCTGTGTGATTTGCACTGTGATTTTCCATTGCTGCACTTCACTGAGTTTAGAATAATTAGGAAAGCAGCTTTAGAAGTATGGCACTGAAGTATTCTGGTGTTGCTGCATTCCAGCCTGTTTTTTTTACTGTGGTATTATCAGGGTGATTATGTATTTGGCATGTTGATGTGCAGGGTTCTGCAGTGACCGTATGTGCGATAAACCTATAGGGGTGGATATGTTCAGTAGGAAAGCAGCTAGCCGTGTACAGTGTGATAATGCAGCCTGTTTTAAGCTTTGGCACAGGCTATTTTTTATGAAGTGTATCACTTTTTTGCAGATTCCCGTTACGTAAAGCTTTTTGACTTGGTGCCTTCAGGACATCCCTTTTTTTTGCTGCATGGCAGCATTCTGTCAGTGTGCTTTAGATAGCTAAAAATGCGTGTTCAGCATCTACTCCATTGTTTTCTGCGGCTTCCGTTTTTTTAGGCTTCCGTGTTTAGGCTTTTGTCATTTTTTTAGGCTTCGTGTTTTAGGCTTTTGTCTCCATTTTTAGGCTTCCGTGTGCCTAGGTTTATGAGTAGTTTATTGTGTGAATTTTGGTGGCTACATTGTTTTTTATGCCTTGTGTTCCATTCGAAATGTTTGAACCGCTGACCTTTTATGCACGAAACAGCATGTAGATGAAATAAATCTCAAATTTGTGTGCTGTGCATTTACTTGTCTTTGTGTTTTTAATATAGCACAACTGTTGCATTGCATGAGGGTTGTCTGTACTTTACAAATATTGTATCACACATTAAATTGTTACAGAAAGTTCTGAAAATTTTTGGATGTTCAGGTATAAAAGAAATTAGTTGTGGCTGCCAAAAATGCCTTACCATATGAGAGATTTTCCGAGCCATCTATGAATGGCTTTCATAATAGCATGATTACATTCGAAATACAAAGGATAACGAGTCATACTATGAACACATCATTTCTGCCACGTTCCCCAAGGAGCACTGGGGTTTAGGTGAGTCAAAGTCATCTAGTTGTAGTCAGTTGTATCAACCAAAGCAATAATGAAGCCTGTCACTTTTCATGTCACTTTTCAGCTACAGAATGTTATCACATGCTGAAGCACCCAGTTAGGTTTTATTGGGTTTGATTGGCAATCCCCAAGTTCCAGTTTGAGCTGGGCAGTGTGCTCACTACTTATTTTTGGTTGCAGCTCCAAAGGTGTCACTGGGTTACCCTCGCAATGTTGATTATGGCAGAGTAAGGGGAAGGGCGAGGCACTTCGAACAGCCTCGTTCAATATGTATCCTTCTTACGCCACTGTTTCATACAAACGTACCAGTTCGTAATATTAATTCTGCGAATTTATCAGACCTCACTAGCACGAAATAACGAATTTCCACAAACCATCAGCATTGTTTCTTACCATCTCTAGCCAAGCCAAAAAACTTAACCTTTCGAGTTAATTAAGGCTTACATGCTCGGCTTTATGTTTACTTGAGGAAGCACACCACGATTGTTTAGTTTACGGCTCTTCAGGAAAAGAATGTAAGGCAACAAATAGTTATACTTCCACCCAATGTCCTAGAGGCAACACAAAAGACAAGTCAGTCTTTTGACTTCATTTTGCCTTCAGTACATACATAAGCAACAGCATTACGGCACACAGAAAAAGAATTAAGACAGCAAATTCAAGTTCTATCTTCCACCCTTTGTCCTAGAGGCAACACAGGGGAAGCAGGCCAAAGTCTTTTGACTTCATTTTGCCTTGAGTACACACATGGGCAATAGCACTGCGGAACTCAGAAAGAGAAGAAAGCAAGTGAGTTTAAAATTTTATACTTCTTCTCATCCGAAATAAAATCTTCGTATCAAAATTTAAACTTCGTCTTTACCATAGTACACATAAAGGTAAAAACATCATGGCTGTTTGTCCGGCAGTCTATAAAAAGTACACAGCCTGCTTATGCCCTAAAGGTAACACAAAGGAAAAGTCAAAAGAAAGGCCACACAGTCAACATGCAGGAGACACAAAGTAAACAGAAAGGAAAAGTTCATTTTCATAAGGGATATCTCCGCCCAAGCACTGCGGCATATTTGCACCAACAACATGTTGAACGGGGTATTCCTTGGACTAGAATAAGGCGGGACGTCGGCCCGCTATCACACGTAGGGAGCACAACTTCAAGAAGTTTTCTGTGCACCTCGGGAGCTGTTGCTAGAAAACCTTGAACGTTGATAGGACCGAAGACGGGACTCCACACTACTTGAAGGCATCTGTGCTCGCGGTCACGCCATTCGTCCTTTGCACGGCCGCAGCCCGGTTTCCATGTGCCAAGGTCATTGTGTTGGCCAGGCTGAAGAATGAGGTATACCGCATCTACCTTGACGACGTGATCGTAGTTCCCGCAAGCATTTAACAGCACTTCGAGAAATTTCAGACATTACTTCACACATTCCAAGCAACCTGAGTGACACTGAAGGGAAAAAAGTTATTGAAGCGAAAGCGTGCTTAGTGGGATCAATGGCGTTCTGTAGAAAAACTAGTGCATTTCCCCTAAGGAGGTTCGTAGACCGAAAAGCGCTCATAAGATGGCTGGGCACACGGTGTGCGTGTGAAGCCGGACTTCCATTGTGTTTGTACGGTCATTTGAAAATCGCAATAAAGAACGGTTCTGGATAACACAATGCCCTCATCGCCGGTGAAAAAGGAGTAAACGAGAATACCTCTATCTCATACACCACGTACCGGTATACATTTAGCTCATTCATGCATGTGTTTACATAGTGAGCCAAAATTCTTCGCATGGGTTCGCTCTTTGTTTGCAATTTCGA
This sequence comes from Haemaphysalis longicornis, assembly GCA_013339765.2. Lineage (NCBI taxonomy): Eukaryota > Metazoa > Arthropoda > Arachnida > Ixodida > Ixodidae > Haemaphysalis > Haemaphysalis longicornis. Next base: position 53,740 of record JABSTR010002966.1, on the reverse strand, counting down.
TCATCGAAGGTTTCATGAAGGACGCGCTTTCAGTGAAGGGTGGGCGCAAGTTTTGCTTTCGAACTTCTGTCAACCAACTTTCTGAAGGACGGGGTGGGAAATTTTTCGTCGTATCTTCTTCGGAGAAAGTCTTCTAGGGATCGCCCTCCCCCCCCCCCCCCCCCCCACCCGCCAAAAAAGAACAGGCGAGAAACAAAGCAGCGGGCATCGTTAATTTTCCCAAGGAGACCGACCGACAGAAAGTATGTGAGAACGTTCCTTAGACTTTGTTCCTAGTGTAGGTGCTTCTTGAAGACTTCCGTCAAATGGGCGGGCCAGCCAGCCACCCCAGTATCCAAAGCGTGCGTTCCTGTTAATGTAGCAGCGAAATTCTTTGGGGCACTTAAGTTTGCTAAGTTCTCTGAAGCTGAAAGCCGGATGATACCTAGCAACCACTTCTTTTTTCCGCTGCATCAGTATATCTTCTCTTTCTTATCTTTTTTTCTTTGTATTTTGGCGCCAAGTACTTCAACGGCAGACCAGTGACACTTCACGACGCAGCTTCTCGGAATCGGAGTTTTGCACCGCAGGTATGCGCCTGTTCTGCTCCCGTGCCGCCACATCTGCTTGTCACATGGCACATGCTGGTCTATCCTCTTCCTTCACCGCCAACACTAAACGTCTCGCACTTGTCAGGGAAGATATTTTCCCGCAGGTCCCGCAAGTTCTTTTCTGAGGTATTCAGTGGTGACTGGGGACTTTCCATTCCACAATGACAATAACTAGACGAGGGTGTTGCGCACGGGAACGAAGAAACATATATTCCTAAACCAATACACACGCACCGAAATACGAGAGATTCAAGAGGGAATTACTCCCGTCAGCTAATTAGAACTTAACGTTCCCCCAAATGTACATGACACTGATACCTACCAGTTCTAAAGAAAGCACAAAGAGATGTCCCCACCAAAGATTCGCCATAATGAGGCGCTTTGCGCAGCGTATCGTGGGTTATCTCACAATGCGAAGCAAGGCGTCGTAGGGCTACGATGACGTCACTCGTTCCGGAACGTCGACGAGGAAAACGCACCTTTAATTGTCCTCGTAGACAACGGTCTGCTCGGCCCAAGTTCATTATCCGGCGTTTTGTGCCAGCGGGCAGGTCTCAACCGGCCACTGCCGATCACCGACGGGCAGCAGGCGGTGGAGATCAACGACGTTCCGCGCCTCCACGAGTCAGGAGTCGCGCCTCGGCCCCAGGATGGCCACGGCGCCCTGTAGAACCTCTTCGACCTCGGGTCCTAAAAAACACGGACTGAGCTTCGAGTCTCCCAGCTTGGACTGTTCCGCTCCTCGAAACCTGCTCCGTTCACTCCTCCCGGCGTTCTCCTCTGTTCCAGCCTGTCCTCCCCAGCTACTTGCTTGTGGCCGCCTACCATTGGCCCACGTCATTCCCTCATGTGGCCTGCCCGCATCCGTTTTCCTTCGGCGCAACCACGCTGTAGGGTGATCCCCTGCAGCCCGGCATTCGCGCAGCGAGCGCTGCAGTAGGTATGGTTCCCGCCACGCCGTCGGTCGTACCTAACAAGAGCCTCCCCGCACCTTACAGGCTCCTACCCTCCAAACCAGGGTTCAATACTACATACAAACTTCAAAAGTCTTGCTTACTTTTTATAGATGTGGCCGTGTTCCGCACAGGTGAGCAACTACAACAACGACAACGACTTTCCGCGCTTTGCGACACTTAAGGCTTTCACCTTAATTGGAAGCTTCGGTAGAATTTGCTCATCGCCTCCCGTGTTAACTGGTGCTCATGTAGAGACGATGGCCGTCTAAAATGCTTGACCCCATGCAACAGCGAAGCCGAAGTTGTTAACACGAACGTTCTACAGTTCTTTTAGTTTTCTACAACGGCCCGGCAGCTTGAAAAATCCGCACCCAGAACCACGAAAAAATCAGCACAAAGCGCTACAGCACCAACGCCGCCAAACCAGCTACCAGTCGGGTGAACAGTGTGGGTACGGACGTCGGAGTCATGACGAGGACTCCATGCGAGTCTGCAACGCTGATACCGAGTGCAGTCGGTAAAAAAGCGAGTTCAACTTCAACTACTTTCATCTGAAAACTTCTGAAACATACTCCTTACTTCTTCAAATATAGCTCAGTGTTCTTCAAATACAGCTCAGAAGAGGCCGGATAAGGTTGAAAGTTTCAAAACCTGTGTTATAGACAGGCGTTTCACCCAGTATATGTTACCAGAAGCTACGCTGCTTAAAAATGATTTCAGGCTCTGCCGAATGGACTACATCAACCTGTTCGATGTTCCCGGACTGTGAGGTGGTCCACACAGTCCGTTTCAACGTTGCTCCACGTTATGACAAAGTTTATCACCCTGCCGAACTTTTGAAGCTTCTAGTGAAATCTACTTCATTAAGAAGGGTGATACTTCAAAGTAGGCTTCAGTTTAGATATTTGTCGTTGACAGGCCACGCCCAGGTCTCCAACGTATGCGCGCTGCATGTCCGTGAGCCTGCGAGCCGGTTTTTAATTGCGGAGCTGTTTAAGCTTTTTTCATTTCGTGTGGATTGTTAACAAGAAACTCCGGTCAGCGAACTGGAGAGGGGGAAAATGCTAGGTGCAGAAGTGCGAGGGACAGTGACAAGGAGCCCACGAGCAGGTGTGTGATTTGCGCCCTTACGCAAAAACGATACCCGTGGTCGGAATCTAAACTGCAAACCTTGCGTTATGAAACCAGCTTTTTTCCAAATGCGCTAGCATCGCATGCTGGGCTTTGAGAATATCTTTTGTTATCGCAGCGCGGGTGTCGGCTGTGGACTTGAGCAGTTTGGATTTTTTAGGAGGGCGGATAATGGACTCCAATTGAAGGCAGTTCGCATGGGGAAACCTTCCCTTTTTCACCATCCTTTTCATGAGAAAGGGGCAGACCAAAGCAAAGCCAAGTCAATGCTACTGAAGATCACAAACTCAGCGCATCTCAATGATGAAGGTCACCGAAATATTAGTTTTCGGCGATCGCAGCATATTCTCCGGAATGATAGCGAATTATTTGCTATCCGTAGCCCACATCGCACGGCCGTTCTAGAAACCATCGTGCCCATTTTTAATAGAGGGTGTGGCACTTGCGTTGCGACTTTTCGTGCACCAAGTGTCACCGATGCATTTTTCGGCCCATGCGCCTCCCGTTATTTTTACACTTTCGTTGAGAACCTGTGAGGGCGACTAAACTTTGTTGTACCATTTACCAGAGTAACCACGCGTCTTTCCAATTGAATACTAAACGTTCAGCAGCAACTGCACTACACACTTTTGTAATATTAGCAGTGACGTAAGTACAAATGTTCACCGCTGTATCAGTTCATTCCAGTGCCGCTTGTACACTGTTGCTCATTTTACGACAATGTAGCGCATTGTGTAAAGATCTGACAACAAACAGCGCGAAAATAGAGCACGGCGGCCCAACTTAGCTTACACAGGCGGAGTAGTAAGTCTGTGTGCTCTGATTGTTCTGATGGCCCATGTACACGGGCTCTTTTATGCCGAGTTATGTACAAACTGTCGAGTGGTTCTAGGATCACTTTTATGAAGAAATTCGAAAATACTTCAAGTTTGAACGTAAGTGCTGTGGGTGTTTATCAATAATCGCTGGCCCTTACTAGGTTGTCAAAAATCATTGTGCATCCTTATTTTATAGAACAACGTGCCGTTTTACTGCTCCGTCTATTTGTCTTATGTATAGTTATTTTCTCTTTTCACAGAATGACTTACCTTTCTGTGAAGAAGAGGGTAGTGGTCGCGTTCCTTAATCCGCTACTCACAACCCACTCAAGACATCCCCGTTTAAGGAGAAATGGGCCTTGACGATTACGATTACGGGTCGTAATCTTTGAGCTGTCAAAAATTATTCTCATTTCGCCAGCCATCCACATATTCTCTTGGAGTATGAGACTCAACCTAGAACAAGAACATTAAATCTATGAATTTCATGGGGTTACAGGGCTGTGGTTTCATTCCCATAGTGTGTTGACCGAAGATTTGAATGCAGAAGTTTAGCAATATATTTTTCACGCCAGTATTTATTTTTCTTCATCAGCATGAACATCACATCTACCTCGGTCGACGAATGGGGAGGTCATTTTCGGCCGGGAATAGCCGCGCCACCTTGTGTCTTGAAATAGAGCACATGATTCTTGAAGTCATCGTTACGGGTGCTTCACAGTTTGTTACGTGGTATTTGGCCAATTATTTCGAAAGTTTGAGGCTATTACATACACGAGTGCTCCAAACCCAAAATTGGGAAGGCCTCTTGCCCGATGGGCCTTCTCTTCCGAATTCCCCCGGTTTTCTACTTTCGTTTGTTGTTCAACACTCGTTTCACGCTTTCACGACAGTGACCTCACTGAAAATCAAACGAAAAAACAAACAGCCGAAGTAAAATTGATGCCATTTCGTTCTATTATCCATCCTTCCAAGGTTCTAAGCCTGACGACGTCCCCTTTTTTCTGTGGAAAAGGTGCGCAGATAAATTCGTGGTGAGGCCATGTGCGGTCCATAAGCGCGGCTTAGCAATCAATGATCCCCGTGATCGCGCTCGCACCATTGCGATCCATGGAAGCAAAAGATATTTTATCTACGCGATTTGGAAAAATGAAAACTTTAACCGACTCGACCTATGTGAAACAGGAATCGCTTTATCGTCGTCTTATTCCAAGATAGTTTGTGGCGTTTTTGTTGATCTGGCGTGGAAAGGCTAGATTAGTGAACAGTGGGAGGGGGGCGGAACTTCGTACGCAAGTTCGTACGGACGGGCGCAGAAGAGCACCCGCGGCGCTCACACACCTCCACAGGCGCACACACCGAAATCTTTTCGCACTATATACTGCACTGACCATCTTGCCGGCTACTCGTTCTTGTTTCCCGGTGAAATGAAGAAAAGTCTAACAGAAATATTTTGTTTGTTATGTTTTGTTTGTTTTTGTTGGGTTACACATTACTGTATTTTCACCATTGTCAGTGCAGTGCACTTTTATAATTACAAAGTTTAGTATGTTTACCTGTTCACAAGTTACTTCTGCATTTAGTAGTGAAGCTCTCGCTCCTGCGCTCTCACTCTGCTTTTTTCTGCCTAGCAGTTGCCGAATTGCGCTGGCCATGTGCTTTATAAAAATGCAACTGCAGTCAAAATTATAGCTCGCAGCAGGGTAGCACTGAAACGCCATTTTTTTGCAATGTTTGGTTCTGCGGCTCGGTAGTGCAAGCGCAAAAGCCTGCAAGTTTGTCAAAGGACGCACAGTCTATTCGCAAGTCTAGCGTGGTGATGAAATGGATATTCGGCATCGTAATGCCCCAGCTAGACCCGATGAGGCTTCGGTGCGAGAGAACAGCTTCGAAATTTTGCTGTGGGGGCATTGCTTCCTGCAATACGATTCGATGCACCATGGTTTCTGTAGTCACTCGTATTATTTGGGGTGAGGCGGAATTGGCCCTCCGAAATTCCAGCGCTTGCCCGATCGTGCCATTTCGGGATCATGTCGTGGGTAAAATAACCGACGTAGCAGGGTATGAGCGAGGTATGTGAAATTTGAGAGCAGTCGTACAAAATCTACACAAATACCTTTCAAGCCCTGGGAAATGGGAGATCCTTAACTGTTATCATAAGGGGAACGTCAGTGTGGTGCATGCCTCGAAGGCGATGAGTCAATCTGCGAAAATGGGAAAGGTACATACCGATGTGAAAGCATCGCCTTGACTTCACAAAACTTTGAAATGCAAACAAGGACTGTCATTGTTTGCATTAGAGTCTTCACTAATGCAAACAAGCCAGAAAGGTCAACAAAGGCGTTGATATTTCGGCATGCCCGCGCCCTTTAAAGCGCCATTTCGCATGTGGAACTGAATGAATCTACGACATTGCAACTCAGAAAGAACTTCATTTCGCGCGATTTCATGGGCGGTGCAGTTATGTTAGGAGAATTTTTTTACCTCTTTTGAGGTGGGTGACATCTTGTTTACAGAGGTCTTCATTTACGCTGAAAATTGCAGATGAACGATTCCTGGAAGTTTTACATCGAAGAACCGTTATTTTTTTAAGTCCATGTACATGTATCTTATACTACACATGTTACGTTCAGTTACTTTTTTCGGCCACTCACTGTTGCAAAGAAAAAAAATATTTAGAAAATTCCGAGAGTCGCCCGCTAAGGCAAAACCTTCTCCACAATCGTAAATTTCGTGGGCGTTGGGGTTTGTGGTTAATTTCTTATTTTCTTTTTATAGTTCATCCGCTAAGGGGGTTGGATTAAATCTCATTCGAAATGTGTAAATTCATTTAGCGTTTTGTGAACACCAGCTTTGAACATGAGCAATCAAGTTAGGCAAGTTTTCATAAGTTAGGTTCGTGTTAGGCTGCGTTGGGCATTATGGGGCAAGATTTGTGTGGTTGAAATGTTTTTGAAGAGGATATTCTTTCTTGAGCTACTAAAAAGAAAAAAACTTTGGTCTCTGTGCCTCTCTGTGACTCGATTCAGCCAGCCGGCCAACGTGAATCTGAAGCTGCGCAATAGTCTTATATACCCACAGTCAAATCTAAACGGTACAGTGCGGTGTCAATTTTCATACTTTTCAACATTGATAAACAAGTACAAGACAGTATGCAATGATAAGGCAGAAAATCAGCACATCAGAGATATTTTCAGTGTTTCTTTATACAAAAATTCATGGATGCTTGGTTTTTGCGACGGATAATGAAATACTACATTCACGGCAAAAACCGTCGCCTGCTGTTATCCGCGGTACTATAGCTCCCGGCGGCTTTTGAGAAATCAAACAGCAATAGCAATGAAATGTTCCACTTGATAGGAAGTACGTACTGCTTGGAATGCTCGTGAAGTAGGGTAACGTGGTTGTATAAATCTTGTTGTAGGGTGCCTCAATTCCTGCGCGCCTTCGACGTGCGGTAGCGCTGGCACCCAGACACTCGACTTGGATCAGTGGAACGCGGCAAATTTAAACTGACTTGAGGAAACCTTTGCGGGTTATCTAGTGAGGAACGACACGGGAGAGGAACAGCATGAGAGGTGAACGGGAAAGAGAAGGGAGGCATTTACTTGGCAGGGGCGCCAGTCGACTATCGTCTTTTGTCGACATTTTCAAGAAAATGAGGAGATCGCGGCCATGTTCGGTTTCGCACTATTTTATCTCGGGATATATACATTAACGCAAACATAGCAATTAAATGCTTGGCGTTGTCCATTACACATGTTGTGAATACGAGACTTTTAGAATTAGTGCTTTACGACAAATTTTTGTGTTTTGTCTTTGCTTGTTAAGTCATTTAGTTTTTCTAATTCCGTATTCACAATGGGCCAGTAGGGTTTTTTTTTATTTAGTTAGTTGTTCCTCTTTTTGTTATATTTATTCCTTTTTGTTTGTGCTTTCTTGTGGGATAAGTAATCTGCATTTACACTACCAAAATGTAAATGGCTTAACTTCACCAACTGCTCACTTTTGGGCAGGTACAAGGGATTACACGTTTTACGCCTGGGATACTCGGCAAAGGATGTTTACCCATAAGCACATTCTTGTGACAATTATAAGTTACTTTTTCTTCCTTATGAACGCAAATTGTTTTAATCGACCAGATTTAGCAGAAGTCCCTAAGGTGGGGTACGGTTTTGTGAAGGGACTGTTGCGGATCGGACACCTCGTTGCGGGTGCGCCGCCAGGAAACGAAGCCGTGGGACCCCTGATCGAATGGCCCTTTTAATGGCGATGACTTGGTTACAATGATAATGATAGTAATGCACGCTCCGCTCGAGCGCGGGGTCTCTTCTTCTTCGTCGCCCGCTAGTCTCCAACCTCCTCCGGGGCCTGAAGTATGGCGGGATCCAGTTCTAGAAGACGTAGCTTCTGTACTGGCCTCTTGATGAGCTTGCCTCCTGGCAAACGCACTGAACAGGCTTGAACCAATCCGTCAGTGCCTGGGTACACTTCTTGAACCCGGGCTAGTGGCCAGAAAAACTTGGGCGTCTCAGGAACGTCCGCCAGCTCAATGTCACCGACCTTTAAATTTGTTGAGCGATGCGTGGGCGAGCGATGCGCTGATAGTAGCCGCAACAAATATTCATGTTTCCATCGCTTCCAAAAATCTTCCATCATTTTCTGTCGATGTTGAAAGCGCCGGCGACAGTCAGTTCCATCATGCGTACTCATCTCGTTCGACTTCGTCATTGCTTCAGGTAACGTAGTTAGTGGCTGACCAACTAAGAAGTGTGCTGGCGTGATGGCTACATGATCGCTTGCGTCATTCTCACTGTATGTGAGTGGCCGTGAAATATTACCGCTTCAATCTCGGTCAAAATGGTTGAAAGTTCTTCCGAGCAGAGGCAGCTTCGCCCTAAAACTTTGCTGAGTGTTGTTTTCACGGTTCCGACTAACCGTTCCCATCAGCCTCCCCGCCATGGGGCCTCTTCAACTATGAACTTCCAATTGTTCTCTGATTCGCAATGAAATCCTGGAAGTCGTCTTGTTTCATCACTTTCCACAGTCTTTGTAGCTCCCGAGACGTTCTCTTGAAGGTTAGGGCATTATCGGAATAAATTGTGGTTGGGAGCCCCCTTCTCGCAATGAAGCACCGAAAAGCCAACAGGAATGCAGGTGAGGACATATCCGAGACCAGTTCCAAGTGCAATGCTCTTGTTACGGCACACGTGAAAAGTACGATGTACACCTTTCTGTCGGAGCCCTCTGACGACCTCGCATACAATGGTCCGGCGAAATCAAGTCCTGTAGTGTCGAATGGTTTCGCCTTCTCCACCCTGCAGGTGGGAAGTGGTGGATACGGCGACACGATGGGTTTAATGCGAAACCGGGCGCATAGCACGCATCGATTGATTACTTTCTTCGCCGCTTGTCGTGCTCTTGGGACCTAAAATCGCTCTCGTACGCTGTTTATCATTGCCGTCACTCCTCCGTGCATCACTCGACGATGGGCATCCGCAAACACAAGTTCGGTGAAGCGATGTCTACTTGGAAGTAGCATCGGATGCTTCACGTCCCGGCTGTCGGTGAGGTTTTGTAGCCTTCCCCCGACGCGGAGAATACCATGCTCATCAAAAAATGGGTGTAGTTGGGCTATCCATGACCTACTCGCCAAAGGCGAACCTTGACCTTGACCTTCTTGATGCCAACCTCTTTATTTGGGAAACGATTCCGTTTGAACATGGTGAATCCAGTATCTCTCGGCTGCCAATATTTATTCTGCAGAGAGGACTCCAGCTTGCTTCGTCTGGCATTTAACGTTGGAGACAAAGCGTAATACCCACGCAGTAACCCGGAGAAGTTTGCGCAGCGTGCCAAACCTGGCGGGGTCCATAAGTGGGGCTAAATGCACTGTGCTTCCCGCAGCGTGCAGTGTTGTAGGGGTTGCGGCTTCCATGCAAGAGGTTTTGTTGCTTTGTGGCTGTAGATGCATGATGTCCGGCCATTCCGATGAGGTCTTGCTCAGCCAAGCTGGTCCCTGCCACCAGTTCGCGTCGGTAGCCAGTGCTTCTAAGGAGACCCTTCGGGTCAGTCATCTGCAGGGTTGGTTTCGCCTGGACAATGTCGCCAGCTGCAGCCTGATGTGTTGGACAGGATTTCCTTGACACGGTTTTTCACAAAGACGTCTAGGGTCGAAGTTGCTCGATGTAACCAGCCAAGCACTATGGTCGAGTCCGTCCATATGAAATGTTGCGTTCTTGTCATTAGGTCGCTCCAGGATTCTGCTATATACTTTAACAACCTGGTTCCTGTCAATGCCCCCATTAGCTCTTGTCGTGGCAATGACACAGCTTTCAGAGGGGCTATCCTTGACTTGGCTACTATTAAAGCACTAGTGACTTTGCCACTTGCATCTTCTACACGAAGATACGCACAGGCTCCAAGCTTTCAGGCTCGCATCGACGAAAATATGTAGCTGCATGTCACGTGGTTCCGTAACTCTGGGCTTGATGCTTCAGGTAACTTGTATCTTTGGCATATGTATCAATTCGTTTCTCCAGTCACGCCACTTATCTGCAATATCAACAGGAAGCTCTTCGTCCCAGTCCACCTTCATAAGCCATAACTGCTTAGACAGAAGTTTTCCTCGGACTACATACGGGGCGAGAAACCCTAACGGATCGTAGACCCGCGATACGGTCTGAAGCACAAATCGCTTAGTGTCCTTTGCTTTTTCCAAGAAAGTAAAAATGTTCTCCGGGTTGTAGATGAAGGTGTCTGTTTCCTTTGACCAACCCAATCCCAGAACATCCGACTGGGATCCAGCTCTGTCAATGCTTAGGGAGGCATGAGATCCATTGAAATCGAGCACCTTCTCTAGTTGCCTGCAGCTTGTACTCCATTTCCGTAAAGGCATTCCAGCGTCGTCCATCAGCTCTCTTGTGCGCATGTAAAGAGTAGCCGCTGTTTCCAAGTCATCGGCGCCCAACAGGAGGTCGTCTACGTAGAATGACTTCAGAAGCAGTTGCGCTACGTTCTTTTTGTCAGGATCAACTTGCGTCTTCAAGTGATGTTGTATAGTAGCCGTGAGCATGAATGAACTAGCTGTCGATCCAAAAGGAACTCTCGTCATCCGCCAAACCTCTACGGCATTTTCGTCAAAAGGAACAGCAGGTGTTTCCTTAAACCACAAAAATGTGAACAGGTCCCGGTCTTCTTTCCGGATCTCTACCTGCAGGAACGCCTTCTAGATGTCTGCTGTCATCGGTATTAAGTACCATCTGAAGCGAAGGAGAACTTGAAGTAGATCCGGGTTCAGGTTCGGGCCGGTTCCAGACAGCCGTTCAACGATCTCTCTCCTTTGGCGTGGGAAGACGCATCGAACACTACCCGTAGCTCTGTTGTGAGTGAGTCCTCGTGGATGACTTCTCTATGTGGCATTAGTAGGTATGCCTGTCTACCGATTCCTTGTCAATTACAAATTCAGCATGGCCGGAGACAATGTACTTACGAATCGCAGAATCGTATCTCTCGAGCAGTCCTTCGGTCTTTGAGATGCGTCGCATCAGATTTCGTAAACGGTTTAGTGCGATGCCGTAGTTATCTTGCAGCAGCTCGATATCCGGTTCCTTACAAGGGAAGGCTACCTGATACCGAGTCCCAATCTTGGTGATTTTTTCATTGAAAACAGACAATGTGTCTGCTCTGCCACAAGCTTCTTCATCTGGCGCTACGCCCATTGCGTCGATCGACCAAAAGGACCCCAGAACGTCATGCTCCACTCCTTTAGCTTCTGCTTGCCCGCGCATAACACAGACCATGACCTCGGATGTTCCATCCACGAAGCTTGTATTCTTAGCAGGACCTTGTAACGTTCATCCAAGAGTGGTCTTGATCGCGACCAATCCTTGCACCTCCGTGCTGCGTGTCCGATCCGCAACATTTGGTGCCAAAACCCGGGATCGGACACCTGCGGATCGGACACCTCGTTGCGGGTGCGCGGCCAGAAAACGAAGCCGTGGTGGTGGAATGCCAAGACGATTTTCTTCGGCAGCGCCTCCACCAAAACGTCGTACAGCATTGCTGAGAAGCTGCTCGTGGGAACGTCCAGTTCGTTGAGGCAGCGGACATTCAGCGTAACACAGTCGTAAAGCCTGCGGAGCTCCTTGTTCTCAGAGTGAGACGTCACGGGCCGTAGCTCTCTGAGGTTTCGAAAATGCCGCTGTATGATACGGTTATTGTCACCGAACCTGACCTTCAGCAGCTGGACGGCACTTTCATAACTGGCCTCCGTTGTTGGCAGCCCGGCGATGGCAGGTGCTGCTTCACCCAACAGGTAGTTTCGGAGGTAATAAAATTTGTCGGTAGCGGTGAGAGCCCGGTTGGTGTGGACTGCGCCGTTAAACTGCTACCAAAACGACATCCAGCTACACACGTCTCCATGAAAGGGCTGGATGGTGAACATGGGCAGACGGGGTCCAGAGATATGATATGGAACCGTCGTTGTGGCCTGTGGCGTGCTAACCGTAGCCGAGGCGGCAGGTTGCGCCATGTCGCTGACGCCGAGTTCCTCGAGCCGGTACGTAAGGCGAGTCAGAGCCTCGAGCGTCTGGTCATTGTAACGGGCCGCTGACTCGTACTCCCTTTCCAGCTCCTCGACAGGAACCGCGTCCTCGACCTGGGCGTCGATCTTGCTAAGCTCCTCGCGGCTAGCCATGAGCTTGTCCAACACCTTCCGGAGAGCGAGCCGGTCGGAGCAGCCGCTCTCGATGAGTGCTGTCGCCTCTGTCGAAATTTTCGTCGCTTGGGCTCGCCTTGCAGCTCGCTTCGCCTTCAGCCGGTCCATCGTTCAGCGAAAAAGTCCGGCTTACTCGCTCGGTAGGCAGCCCGGTCCGCACGTTGTCTCCCTGGGTGCGGCTCTGAGAAGGACGACGTTGCTTGGACGACCGTTTCTAGAAGAAACTCGTCGTCGCCGTCGCTCGTTAGTAGTTACCCACGTCGGTGGGAGCCGCTCGTTTTCCCGGGTTTTGGCACCAAATGTTGCGGATCGGACACCTCGTTGCTGGTGCGCCGCCAGGAAACGAAGCCGTGGGACCCCTGATCGAACGACCCTTTTAATGGCGGTTACTTGGTTACAATGATAATGATAGTAATGCACGCTCCGCTCAAGCGCTGGGTATCTTCTTCTTCGTCGCCCGCTAGTCTCCAACAGGGACATTTGAAGGAATTTTGTGAAGAAAAACTTACTCTACCTTGTGGACTTCCCCTAAGTCTGAACAATTACCACCTGTCCATTACTTCGACTTAATTCGCTCTCGTGCTAGGAATGACTAGCATCCTGGTTAGCTCAGTTATTAGAGTCGCTGCCCTAGGTAGGCGGTGGTCCCGGGTTCGAATCCTGGATCAGGACGTCTTTTTCTTCAACTGTAAAGTTTTCGAGAAAACTGTACAGTTTTCTGTTGTGTTACATTAATAGTTCGACATGGGAAAGAAAGTTTGGGGAGGTGGCTTTAATGGGGCTCAGTCTTGCGGATGTATCGTAATCGCGTTTAGAAGTCGCAAACAAAGTTGCGATCTGTTCGCACTGTCGTTCGTTGCCGGTCTCTCTTGCAAAAAGTTGTTGGTGTTTATCTGACTTTGAAAAGATCAGCGTAAGAACCGGAAGGTTGCAGTAATAAAATACCAAGTGTACGGCATTTTGCAGTGCGCACATTGTGTGATTTAGGCTGGGAGTTGTCGGCAACACGATTCTATCACGTTATTAGTGCCACGTCTATCCCTTCCATGGGCACCAATGTGATTTCATTGGCCAAGTGTCTCATCACAGCCACTCAAAATCTTCAAAAACAGTTGCCTCTTTCTGGCTATCTCCAGGATCATGTCCTTTTATCTTTTCCAAAATCAACAAGCAATTTTCTTTTGGTATAGCACTTTGGTCTGGCTTTCCGGCAGGTGGTGAAATTAGCGAGAAGATAAAATTACGCGTTTGGTCTATCATTGACAAGATGAAGGGCAAATAGGGCTGTATCTTCTGTGGTTGGTTGGTGCATCGGCCGGTACTCGCTTTTTTTCAAGGAGAACCTTTTTTAGAGAGCATGCGGTAGGGGCGAGGGGACTCACTGTGCCGCGTATTCTTAACTTCTATCAAATATCTCATACATTTCTGTTGTTTTCACGTTCTTATGCATAAACAAATTGAAGACGCCGTCTTTTTTCTTCGAATAAGCAGGCTGTGCCTGTTCGCAATGAGCACCTTTAGAGTGCAAGGGTTGCGAAGTGAGAACAAGTGTGTGTAGCACGAGAGGCTGCTGACGTTCCTGGCATCGTCGATTCAAAATTACAAATCCCGCTAATTTGATGGTACCACAACTCTAGCTCTATGACTTTCTTTCTGTTCATTGGTCCATGCAAACGTAAAACACCTTGGATCCGGAAGTGATATTGCATCAATGGTGAAAGTCTGTACGAATAACTGTTTATTGTATTTCAGCGCCGTATTACAGAATTATATGCAAATAATTTTTCTGCACGACTAAGCTACTGCACATTTGACTGATACGGAGACGAACACTCACGCGTGTTCTCAAATACGGGAAATAGCGTACCGTTTGATAACAAGTGCGCGTTCATTTAATGTCTGTGTCTTCCACCTTGAACTGGCTCTATTTGTGAGGCCGTAGAACACGAAATACCAGTTTGGTTCCGTTAAAAGACTGCTTTATGATAATAACTTAATTACAAATTTTATCACGAATTTCTAAAACACATATATTAAAGATATTAAAGAAAAAATTTGAAGAATCGCGAGACCTCAGTTACGTTTTGGCGATTTGTCTGCAACGTCGAAGAGTCGCGCTTTCTCAATCGGCGATCGCCGACCTGAGCCACTACATATAAACATGACTGTCAGACTGTACTGAGAACTAGGGGGAGGGGGGCCTGAATATCGGCCTGCACTTGCCGCCGTCGCCCCCCCCCCCCCCCCCCGATCGGTGGCTTGGCAATGGGAGTTTCGTCTAACTAGCTCTGGTCCGTCGCAACGACAGCGGTGAGTGGCTGACGACGTCCCACTCTATGGCTATTAAACGCCCCAAGGAAGCTAGCTGGCAGCAGATCCAAGAACATTTCAGGTCAGGTTCCTTCCTAGATACTGATGACTGATGCGGGGAAGTCCTGAAAATGACAGACATTTTTGGATCAAAAGCAAAACTCGCTATCCACATTCTCTTCCAAATTTAGATAGCACATTCCCCTCTCCATTTTCCTTCAACCGAACCCTTCCGATAGTTCCCAGGGGAGATTAGGGGAGTTTGACCGGGCCCTTCACACAGCGACCGGGCTGTGTGTCATTCAGTGGCATTTCCCCTTTAATTCCTTTCCACCCTCGGCTGGGCAAAATTGGCCTTTCCATGTATTTGGCAAAGTATAACCGGTGGTAACCGGTTATACATCAGTGGTACCGTTCAAGACCCTTTTCACCTGGTTTTCTCAATGTACTGGGTCCTCTATTTCTGCTTGGTCGGATTACTTGAAGGGAACGAGTAGTTGACGCACTACAGCTACCTACAGTGCTAGTCCATATTACAGCACCCGCGCTCATTTAGTTAGGAACGCTCGTTTGGTTAGTTTTTACGGTATTAAGCAAAAAAAGCGGCCCCGCAAGAAAAACAGACGTGTTAGAAATAACGCAGAAGGGATCGAGCCGCGCAACAAAAAATGACGCGTTCGAAATGACGCAAAAGAGCTCCAGCATACAAAATTAAAGCAAGCACAAAAATACAAAACTCCCGCTGGCTACTTTAAGGCAGGGGGCGCGCGAGCGGAAATTTGCAATGCATTTGGTGGTAGCAGTCAGCGGATAACGGCGCTGCAGCCCATATGGCGTATCACTGCTCTGCACTTCCGACAGATTTCACATTGAGTGGAACGGCTTTATGTTTTTATACTAGCCTCCGTTGACGTAATGCGGCACGAAGATTTCAGTTGCACTACTGGAGTAGCAGGTGTAATTTTGTACATCTCAGCAAACTGTCAGAACTTTCGTGAAGCTCTGTGGCTCATTGCGTATTCTTTTCGCTGTAGGCCCTACCTGCGGGAAGCTCACAATGGTACTCCTGATAAGAAAGTTCTATAAAGCAACCTTTTCTTTTTAAATGTGAAATAATTTTAATAACTTGGCCACTTAACATCCAAAATGAAACGATAGACTTGATGTTTGTACTTCATGCATTATTCTAAAAATGGTGTTATGCCGGTGTGGTACAATCACTCTTGTCTGCGTAAGTCTTTCATTCTTTGCGACTGGAAGCGCGTTCGCTCGAATTGACAGATTTTACCTTAACAATGTCGCTCGATGTATAAGCGCAAAGGGAGTTTCCACAGGCGGGAATAATTAGGTTTTGCTCAATGGTAGCGAGTAGAGCTGCTTGCATAAAGCCCTTGGCGAAGATGTGCCTGAAGCATGCCTTTGTGTCTTGAGTATCCATTTGCATGATGCCAGGAGTTGCATCAGTTCTTTGCACCCTGAAGTTGGAAGTTTTAAAACGTATTTGGTTTGAATGTATCTGGCCTTTTTCTTCTTGTTTATATATCGGCTCAAGACCACTTCAACACACAAGAGGCTATTTCAAACTGAATTAGCTGAGTAAACGCTTTTTGAAGAAATGAGAAGAAGAAACCCTCTCCTGCTTCCCACCCCGTGCCGCGTGCGACGAGGCTGTGCGTCCATGCCGCCACGTGTTTTTTGTTGGTGCAGGCAGTGATGATTGCAGCGGCGTCCTGGAAGTGGTGGAGGGTTTCTTAAGGCAGTGCTAGCCATTCCAGCATCGTTAAGTGTTCAGAGAGACCCGAACATGCGGCACTTTCTGGAGCTTCGGCCAATGACGTCACGAATATCATTCCCCAAGGGGTCCTATGTGTAAATGCTGCTCTACGGACCCCATGTTACCGACAATATTCAGAGAGGCGTTACATAATAATGCCGCGAGACCTTCGTTACCACGCCGCTGTAGGGCTATCTGACGAGGTTTTGAATGGCATATATCTTGTCCGCAGACATAAGCTTTCTGAAAGCGCTAAAATATGGTAAATCCGGTGGCGCCAACTGATGCATAGACTTAAAGAAATAGCCGCCATGCTCTACTTCATATTTCTTCCAACACAGTACTTATATATGAGCAGTGTGAGAGAGCGTGAAGATCGTGCTGACGCCAAGAAACCTTGAGCTTTTGTTGTCCCAGCGGCCGTGACATGGCTATAAAAGCACGCGGCGTAGGATTCGTGTGCGATCACATAGCAAAACCGGTCTCCTTAGAATACCTCCGAGTAACGTCTGCTTTGTCATGCAATCGCCTAATAAAAGCATATCTAGAAGCGTTGTAATATTGCATCTTGTTGCGTGATCATCAACCGAATATTTTATAGCCTGAAAAAAAGTTATGTCAGTCTCACCAAGGATGTTTAGCATATGTTACAGGAGAACACAGGCTCTTCAACTGCAGGAACTCATTATCAATAGCCCCATAGGACCACTGCAGGAAGAACACCTTTCTCATCGACCTCCAAAAGCTATTGACGCGTGCCGCTCGAGTGCTTTTTTTGCCTCCGGGATTCCCTATTTTGTCTCTCCATCGAGTGAGTGGCCTTCCTCTTTTTGTATACCCGCATCTCGGTGTCCATGCTGTCACCCTTTGTTTCCCAATGATTGTCATATGGCCTAAGTGCGTGGCCAGCCCAAGCCTATTTCTTGTTCTTTATTTGAACTCTGACATCGTCTGCTCTAGTTTGTCCTCTTAGCTAGGCAGCGCATTTACGGTCTATATGGGTTACTCTGATCATTACCGTTGCATGGCTCGTTTAACTGATTTAAATTTGATTTCAAGCTTTTCACTAAGGCGCCAAGTTTTCGCTCATATGTCGTCTCTGGGAGGATAGATTGGTTGTATATTCTCATTTTTAGTAATAGATGTAGCTTACTTTTCAATATCTGGGAGTGTTTACCGAATGCACCACAGCCCATACCAATTCTGCGTTGGACTTAGTTTCGTGCACAGATTACCAGAGCTTGCTAGTTATAATCTTCCTCTTCTTCTATCGTTTCTTTACAAATGCTGAGTAGGGCACCTTCAGCATGTTTATTCATTATTTATAAGTATTCATATTTATTTTTAGTTCCATGGCCTTGCTTTCTGTATGTAGTTGCTCAAGCATTTTTTGCAGGTGTTCCGCAGACTGGCTTAGCAAAAGAATGTCGTCTTCAAACTTGACATGGTTCATGCATTGCTTTCCAGTGCTTTTCCAGTCAAGCCTCCGGAATACCCTCTCCAGATATGAGTGTAAACTGTTTTCGCAAAAGGTATCGCTCTGTCGAACTCCCTTACGAATTTGGAGATTCTCGCTTGTCTATTGAAGGATTATCCTCCCCGTACATACTTTATACTTGTCGTCTAGGGGTCTTATGTGCGTCTCCTCTATCCCTTGGACTTTCAATGATCACAGCACTGCTACGGTGATCACTGAATCAAGCGCTTTTTCGTCGTCCATGAATGCCCTGTAAAGGGGTCTAATGTACTCTGCGGATTTGTTTGTTCAAGACATGAGTGTGATCCATTGTTGAGTATCCTTCCCTAAATTTGGCTGGTTCTCTAGGTGGATGAGAATATAGGCAGGGAATTATTCGAATAAATGTTGCTTTGCTAAACAGCTTGTATACCATTGACAGCAGGCTGATTTGTCAGTTGTTGTTAAGGTGCGTCTTGTCTCCATTCTTGTGAATCAGAATTAGGCTGCCGTTGTTCCAGGGTATGAGCACTGTTAGGCTCTTTAAGGATTCTTAAAATACTATAGCAAGCCTTTCCACTTCAATATCGCCTCTCTCTTTTTAAAGATCCATGGTTATTCCGTCGTCACCTGCGGCTCAGCCTTTCTTGATGGCCTTGAGAGCCTTTTTTCAAATTCGTCTTTGGTCAATTGTGGGACTTCGTGAACTAAGTCTGCACGCTTACTTGTTTTTCCTTGTGTAACGTGGCAGGCATATTAGCATGGTGTAGCATTGTTGTGCTACTTGGATTACCCCGTCCACTTGGATTACCCCGTGCCGTTGTTAGCTTGTCATTTAGCATGTATACACCATCGTCAGCCTTCCGGGTTAAAAGCTCGAATTTATTTTGAAAAGGTATTTTAAACTTCTCCTTCTCTGCTTTGGCACCTTCATAATCTCCTTCAAATTATCCTTCTCGGCTGACATTTTATCAGCCTCTTTGTTCCTTTTTTAACAGTCAGACTTTGTTTCTAAGAATACTATGATCACTTCTTCGAATCTTGCTTACCACATTCACGTCATGCACAATACCTCGGTTGTCACTAGGGTGTCAAAATGCCCTGGTAGACCCTGAAACCATTTTTTCTACCAAACAAGTTTTGTCTAACGGAGTTTCACTCCGAAGACCCAAAGAAACGAACAAGCCTGTTTTCTATGCTGTCTTTCTTTCCTATAGACCAGATTTGCATAAAACGTAATATTCTTCTGTGAACCATTAAAAATCAAAACGCCTTTGTGAAAATGCTCGCATCTTAATGCGTAGTGCAGTTCCCATAAAGAGGAGGGTAAACTTTTGTGTTTTGGTTCCCTTTTATAATAAGGACGAAGGCCACCCACTGACTTTTAAATAAAAACGACACGCGGTTCAACTATGTTCAATGCTACGCCCCCTTCGTCTGCTCCTGTGCAACTGCCAAACTTCGTAGAAGCACTGTAGGTTTTCCAGAGAACTCGCGCACTTCTTCCACCGGGAAGGTTGAGACCATTACACCGTGCGTCGCTGATAGGTCGCTTATTAAGTCCCCTTACGTGCAACAATTCTAGGTTGTCCGGATGGGACGCCGCGTGCTTCAGCAAGAAGGAGGCTAAACACAAGAAAACAAGTAATAAAAACAAGTGTGGGTAATTTATTTCGCTTTTTTGGATGTTTAATGCAATGAGGACAAGCAAATTGCGCCGTTTGCAAATAAGTAGAGCGACGTGTGTAATCGAATTTAATAGCTACTTTTATTCGTGTTGTACAAGCTGTTGAACTTCTTGTTTTTAGATAGTTCCTGTGCTCACACTGACTGCTCTGAGAACTTTCGAACCGGGTATATATTTCTTCAGCCGAGTAAAGTTGTAGTTGTTATTGCAGAGCACTTTATTCATAGTATCGTTGATACAGTGTATTCATACTGCAGTTATATTTAGCAGGTAAGAATTCGGCTCGGGATCTCTTCTTCAGCTACATAGAACCGCCGCCATAGCTTCCGACACTTTTAAAAGAACCCGAAAAACCTTTTTCAACTTTTATCTAAATCTTAAATGCTCTCCGAACGAAGTAAGCCAACGTATGCAGTACTTAAATTAGGGGTTCTAAATGTACATCAGGCAAATAATAGTCCTCTATGCCGATCAGATAACTTAAAACTTTTTTCAAACTATATTTTTCCGTTTTCTTGTTTCGGCGTTCTGTTACCACTGCAATCATTTCAAAGATGCAGCGGCAATCGCCTGGGTTTCCTCAAGCTGCCGTAGTAACGAATGCATTGGATAGAAACTTTCAAGGGAAAGCCACAAAAGTACAGGAGAAACGGAAGGCGTACTTGTTGCGACGAGCAAATAATGCAGTGCCGCTCAGTGCTGGCGATAACTGTAGCTTTCGCAGTGCCTCCAGACGCGAAGGATGGAGGGAAATGTTTCACCGCAAGTGATGTAGTGTTGCTTAAAAAAGCCAGACCTTCTTGCGTGCTTACGCATTGTCCTGACGTCCTGCGCAACCTTCCACTTCCAATACTAGCGTACACAAGGAAGTGAAGTCAGTACGGAGGTTAGACTTCGCCATGTTTGCTTTCTTTTTGCACTGCGATGTTCTATAAGGATTTTTCTTGAGCGTAAACTTTAAGCACAATGTGGTGAGCTGAGATTTAAAAGGAACCAACAGCACATAGGTCATGCTTCGATTATGAGCAGAAGCAGAAAGCGTGATTACTAACACAATGTATCGAGCAATAATTGTCGGCAAACAGCAGCCGATTACGCTGGCTTCAGCGCGAATCCAAATTCGAGGATGCACTCTAATGCGTTCGCACAACTCTTCATTTGTGTACGGTAGTTGTAGAGCCTCAGTAAAAAGAAGCGTCTATTCAACACACAGGTTAACGGCGTGTTGACGTGATTACGGCTTGATTCTGACTGATTGACTTGTTCTCTTGCGATGTTTTCCTGCGATTTCTAAGAACTGGGTCATTTTTCTGGTACCCGTAATGCATTAAACAGAATCTTTCCACATTTCCATTTGATTGGTAGTAACGTCCCCCAAAAAACATTAAATTTCGATTAAATGAACGAGTTCGGAATGAATAGTAGAGGCACTATTACCATATTTTGCCTCTAAATGCGATATATTCTGTGATAGCAGTCCCACCATTTTTAAAGTATCACAGCTACACTGCCTAAACGCCTCAGTCAATATTTTCATATCAAGTGTTACTAACATTCTGGTGCATAGCACCAAATCACGAAATGTGTTCGCCGAAAAGTAATTACTATTGGTAATAAAATACTGTTGCCCTTGTCGACTTTCACGGTGTGGAATCCACGAGCGCATTGTGTGACCATTGGAAAAGTTTTACCTGCAGCAGGAGTTCAACAAACCGAAAGATTCCGGCTCCCCGCACGGGGCACCTTGAGCAATCTTGGTGACGGTACTGGCGATACCGCGGACCCCGAGCCCCCAAACATAAGCTGGATCCACCCGTGGCGATGTGTTTATAGGTGGGGGTTAGAAACCACGAACGGTGCCGTCGGAGCCCAGGTCAAGCTCCGGCGGATGGGCTCCCTGCTGTCTACCAGGCAGGGAGCTCCGGGACCTCTTTGGCTACCAGGGTAAGGTCAAAGAAAGAAAGTACCCAGTCTCCCTGCTTTTATACTATGCTATATGGCATTTTCAAACCCCCCCCCCCAAACGTGATCGGCCCCCGAAAAGGGGCCGCACCGAAGTTTCTTTTCACACCACTTCCTACTTGAGTCCTCCGAACCGAACAACTATCCTCACTTCATCGTGATGAATCTGTAGACAATCAAAACCTTGCTTCACAGTCTGTATTTCTCATTTCAAAGTTTCTTGACAGTATTGTTGGAGGGTCGTATAAGGCCAAAAACAACGAACCGGTGAAATTCTTGTCGAGGTCAGTAACCAGGATCAGGCAATAAACTTCTTGCTCAAACCAGCATCGCCGATCTGCCAATCCGAGTCACGCCCCACCGCAGCCTAAACAGCTCCCAGGGCGTGATTTCCGAGTATGACCTGCTAAATGAATCTGAAGCTGACCTGCTGGAGGGCCTCCGTAGTCAGGGCGTAACAGCGGTCAGGCGCATAACCATCCGCAGAGACGATAAACAAATACCGACAAAGCACCTCATCCTAACCTTTGACAAGTCCATCCTTCCAGAATTCATAACGCAGGTTACATCCGATGTTCAGTCCGGCCGTACATCCCGAACCCGCGGCGCTGTTTCAAGTGCCAACGGTTCGGGCACGGCACAAACTCCTGTCGCGGCCGACTTACCTGCGCAAAATGCGCCCAGCACGACCACCCGTCTGACAACTGTAACGTTCAACAACTTCTTTGCGTAAACTGCCAGGGCCTCATGCGGCCTACTCCAGAAAATGTGAAAAGTTCCAATTAGAAAAGAAAATCATTAACATCAAGGTCACTGAAAATATCACCTTCCCAGAGGCGCGGAAGAGGTTCGCCTCTTTCCCTCTGGGGAGGTACGCCGACGCAGCTCGCCGGGGGCGGAGCGGCGTCTGGTTTCTGCGGGGACCCAGTACCGCGAG
Source organism: Haemaphysalis longicornis (assembly GCA_013339765.2). NCBI lineage: Eukaryota > Metazoa > Arthropoda > Arachnida > Ixodida > Ixodidae > Haemaphysalis > Haemaphysalis longicornis. Next base: position 31,400 of record JABSTR010002966.1, on the reverse strand, counting down.
TCGGACTTGGTCCGCCGCCCCCCGCCCCCCCCCCCTGGGTTGCCTCGGGCAGCCCAACCCGCCACCGCACCACTCGCTGAGCCAGCAGCGGCTGTGGGGGCAACCACGTCTGGTGGAAGCGATGCTGCATCCTCCACTTCCACTCCAGCGTCCCAAGCCACAGGCGAGGGCGCAGAGGAGATGGACTTGGGGGAGCCAGCGGCAGCTCCAACCCCCACCGCACCGCCTGTACCATCCGAGGTGTTCCTGAACCCCTCGGTGGTTGCGGGCAAGGAAAAGCGCGCCCCAAAGGGTTCGCGGTCCAAGGAGCCTGATCCCTCAGGCGCTCCGAGGACATCCGAGGATGAAATGGACGTCGGTCCGTTCTTGTCTGCGGTGCACCGCAAGGAACGCGTCCCGACGCCAAAGCCTCCCGACAAGCCAAAAAAGACGAGAGTCACAGCCCCAAAAGACGACACATAAACAACACAGTCCAGTAGCTCCGAACACTTCACAATGGGAAGAGAGAACATAGTACAATGGAACTGCAGAGGCCTTCTGAATAATCTTGACGACGTGTATGAGATTCTGCATACCAATCAGCCAAGTGTAATGTGTGTTCAGGAAACACATTTGAATTCTAAACACACAAATCTCTTGAATAGTTACCTAGTATACAGGAAAGACAGGGATGGCTGCACACACTCTTCTGGCGGTGTGGCCATAATCGTCCTGAAATCCTTAGCATGCCACCCTGTCACCTTGAACACTATCCTTGAGGCTGTAGCAATACGCTTAATAATATTTAATAGGTTGATAACGGTATGCTCCATATACATTCCTCCTGATGTTTCACTTACGAGCTCCGACTTCGAGGCGTTGGTTGACCAGCTGCCCGAACCATACATCCTGACAGGCGACCTTAATGCTCACAACACTCTTTGGGGCTCTTCTCGCACGGATGCCCGAGGTCGCCTGATAGAGAAATTCCTGACATCTTCTGGAGCATGCCTTTTCAACAATAAACAGCCTACATACCATAACATAGGACACAACACATACTCATGTCTTGACTTGGAGATTGGCTCCGCAGTTCTCTTTCCATGTCTTGAGCGGGGTGTGGGCACGGACCCATATGGTAGTGACCATTTCCCCACTTCATTAACGTATATAGGTATAGGCCCGAGCAGTCCATCTTCCCATAAAAGGTTTAATGAATCAAAAGCAAACTCGAGCACATTCACACAAACATCTCAACTACACCACACATCCATAAAACACCTACACGTGGAGAAAGCCGCCCAACTCGTCACGGCGCACATCCTCGACGCTGCCGAAAAGTCCATTCCCCTGGCCTCCAGTGGGTCCCCGCACCCCAGGGAGGCCCTGGTGGAACGAGGACTGCAGGCGGGCGCGAGAGGCCCAGAACAAGGCGTGGGGTGTCCGTCGCCGGTACCCACGTCACATAACCTCATTTCTTTTAAACGGGCAAAGGCTTTTGGAAGCGAGTGCGTCGTGAGGCGAAAAGGGAGGAGTTGGCGCACCTTCCTCACTTCCCATCAACTCATACACTGACACACACAAAGTCTGGACACGAATACGAAAACTAAAAGGACAACAGACACACAGCCTGCCCCTGGTTAGTACAACAGGGGACACACTGGAAGACCAGGGCTAACACACTTGCACAACACTTCGAACACGTGTCCAGTTCAGCACACTACACCAACACTTTCATTAAACACAAAGCATCATGTGAGAAGAAGTCCTTGCGAGACACTAATAAGTCGAACTCATCCTATAACACCCCCTTTTCACTTCATGAGCTGAAGGTCGAACTCGGTACTTGCAAACCTTCAGCTCCAGGTGCAGACAGGATTTCATACACAATGATACAACACTTACATGCAGACACACTTGAAACACTTCTTCACCTCTACAATAAAATATTTCTTTCGGGGCACTTCCCACGCTCTTGGAGGGAGGCCATAGTAGTGGCTTTCCTAAAGGAAGGGAAGGACCCTTCCTCTCCCCGCCAGTTATCGCCCCATTGCCCTGACAAGCTGCCTGTGTAAGCTCTCGAGAAGATGATAAACAGGAGACTCGTGTACTTCTTAGAGTACACGGTCTTCTCGAGAGCTGTCAGGCAGGCTTTAGGCGGGGCGATCTACGAACGATCAACTCGTTGCGTTAGAGTCATATATTAAAGATGCTTACCTCCATAAGCAGTACTGTATGACAGTATTCTTTGATCTTGAAAAGGCGTACGACACTGCTTGGCGGTACGGCATCCTCAGCGATTTGAAGTCCTTTGGTATGTCGGGTAACATGTGGAACACGCTGCCAGTTACCTCTCTGAAAGAACGTTTCGCGTGCGAGTTGGAACGGCACTGTCTAGAGTTCATGTGCAGGAAAACGGTGTTCCGCAAGGTGGAGTTTTGAGTTGCACGTTGTTTATTGTAAAAATGAACTCTCTTCGGAAGGCTCTGCCACCAACCATTTCCTGCTCAATCTATGTAGACGACGTGCAATTATCCTTTAAGTCTTGTAACCTGTCTATCTGCGAGCGCCAAGTCCAGCTTGGTGTTAACAAGCTAGCTGGCTGGGCAGATAGCAACGGTTTTAAATTTAATCCAGTGAAGTGTACTTGTGTTTTGTTTTCGAAAAGGCGCGGCATTCGGCCGGATCCAGACATCAAACTCAATGGGGTCTCAATTCCAGTCAGAAATCAACACAAAGTTTTTAGGTGTAGTCCTTGACGAAAAGCTCTCGTTCATTCCACACATAAAGCAACTTAAACATAAATGCTTAAAGGCCATGAATATACTCAAGGTTCTCTCCCACTCTTCATATGGGGCTGACAAACAACTTCTTTTACGTGTTTTTACCAGCCTGATAGGTTCACGATTAGACTATGGAAGCGTTGTTTATGGGTCAGCAAGTAAGACATCCCTCAAAATGCTGGACCCAGTGCTTCATCTGGGGCTTCCGGTTGGCATGTGGCGCCTTCCGGACTAGCCCGGTCGAAAGCCTCTATGTGGAGTGTAATAAGTGGAACCTACAACGTCAGCGAGCATACACAGATCTTCTTTTGCTTTTAAAATTTCATCTATGCCACACCATCCTTTTAAATCGGCTTTTTATGATACGTCTCAGACTGCACTACTCCTAAACCGACCATCGTTCTCTGCGCCCTTCTCTTACAGAGTTAGAGAGGAAGCGTCAGAGCTTTCTGTCTCCTTTTTAGACACCATACAAAGTTCTCAAACAGATTTATAGCACCATGGCATCTCCGCCCTGTATCATGCGACACATCCTTCAACATGTAGATAAAAACCGAGCTCCCACATGTGCAATTCTGCAGCACTTCTTGTATTTGCAGCAGAAGTAATCAATTTTCTGAATTTTATACGGACGCCTCTAAAACTGCCACCATCTGTGTCCTGCGCGGCGCATGGGCCCGGCCTTAATGTCACTACTATAGAACTCTTAACAGTAATACCAGTATCTTTACGGCAGAGGCTTATGGTGTACTTCTTGTTGTCAATCATATACTTCAAAACCACATCCCACAATCCATTATCTATACAGATTCCCTCAGTGTCGTGCGGGCGTTGTCGTCAACAAAGTCTTCAAAAAATCACGTTGTAAATCTAATAGTCAAGGGTATTATGTCGGTGTATGTACGCAAATTTGAACTGGTTCTTTGCTGGGTCCCTGGCCACAGTGGTATAGCCGGGAACGAAGCAGCGGACCGAATGGCTGCTGCTGCTACACTCTCGAATACAGTAGACATAACCACATTACCCTACACCGACGTGAAACCACACATCAGACAACAACTTCGCAAAACATGGCAAACACACTGGAGTGAACAAACAGACAACAAGTTACACGTAATAAAACCACACTTGGGACCATACACCACCGACACACGTAATAGATACACTGAAGTCGCCTTGGCTAGATTACGGATAGGGCACACTCATGCAACGCACCCGCACCTTCTCACGGGGTCTCCAAGACCTCTGTGCAGCAGGTGCGGAGAGGCCCTATCCGTGATCCACATCCTCATACAATTTAAGGCACTCGACATTACACGACGAAAACACTTCCCACAACTACACACACGACATATTCCACCACACCCGTCATACTTCTTTGGAGATGATGCCATGTTCTCTGTTCAGCGAACCTTAAGGTTCCTATCTGAAGTTCATTTCTTACAACTCATCTCTTATCACCCATAGTTTTACCCCTGGTCCTATACACCAGCCACCGTATTTATCTTTTAACCACTCACGTTCTTCACCCTGGCCCTTTACACCAGACGTGCTCATAGTATTTAACTGACTTTATTCCGATTTCCCTCCTTATCAAATAACTTTGTATTTGGCGCTCTTTGCCCATGTCGGCCTTGCGCCATTAAACTTAAACAATCATCATCAATATTCCGGCTTTGGGGCGCTCATTCTCAAAAGTGAAGCAATCACTCGTAGTACTCCGGCCTTGTAAATGATAATGACAGGGCGTTTTCGCCGGCTTGGGGCGAATACACATTGTAGTAAAACAGCGACCAACTTGCTTTGAGAGCAAAAGGCAATAGCATCAGGAAAGTGGCGCTGAGAAGCAGTTCTGTTTCGGTAGCCCTCTATTGTCGTGCCGCGTGAGCCGATAAAGGCTCCCTTTATGTGGCACGGGCGGCGAGTGACCAGCGGGCACGTGGTCGCATCCTCCTGTCAATAGCCGTTGCTGTAGCCAACCAAATAAATGTACAAAATAGAGACTGCCCCAAATAGAAGGCCACCCACAGAGCTTGCACTGCTGGACGTCATGTTGCATAATTGAAAACGGTTCCCAGCGGGTACGCTAATACAGACGGGGATGAGTTCGGCACGTGGGCAGAGCCCGAACTATCGCCTTCTCCGAGTTAGTGTTGTGTTTCTTGTGTGTTTCATTGTTTTTGCTCCAGAATACTAAGCACATAACAAAACTAAAGGACGCCTTCCTAAATGCCCCGCACGGGGCACCTTGAGTAATCTTGGTGACGGTACTGGCGATACCGCGGACGCCGAGCCCCCAAACATAAGCTGGATCCAACCGTGGCGATGTGTTTATAGGTGGAGGGTTAGAAACCACGAACGGTGGCCGTCGGAGCCCAGGTCAAGCTCCGGCGGATGGGCTCCCTGTCTGTTCACCAGGCAGGGAGCTCCGGGACCTCTCAAGCTATTAGGGTAAGGTTTGAGACGAAAGTACCCCCGTCCCCTACTTTTTTCCAATGCTATATGGATAATTCAAAACCCCCCCCCAAACGTGATCGGCCCCCGAAAAGGGGCCGCACCGAAGTTTCCTTTCCATCCCTTCCAACAATCCACAGTCCGAAACCTGACAACTATCCTCGATTCTTGGTTATCGAGGCAGTTGACAAAACAAACCCTGTTTCTTCCATGTCCGTATTCTTGATCACTAAGTTCCTGGAAGGCATCCTCGGAAAATCGTTCGATGCTAAGAAACTCCGTACCGGTGAAGTTCTAGTCAATGTCAAGACGCAGCAACAAGCCACTAACCTCCTGTCGCAAACCTGCATGGCAGATCTGGCCATCAAAGTCACTCCCCATCGTAGCCTCAACAGCTCTCAGGGTGTGATTTCGGAGACTGATTTGTTGAATGAGACCGAAGCTGATCTGTTAGAAGGCCTGAAAGATCAGGGTGTAACTGCAGTGAGGCGTATCACCATCAGACGAGACAAGAAGGAAATCCCCACAAAGCATATAATCTTGACTTTCAACCGCTCCACACTTCCTGAATCCATTAAGGCAGGCTTCATCTCGTGCTCCGTCCGAGCGTACATCCCGAATCCGCGTCGCTGCTACAAGTGCCAGCGGTTCGGGCATGGTACCAACTCGTGCCGGGGCCAGCCAACCTGCGCTAAATGTGCCCAACACCATCTCACTGATGACTGTTCATCCAATCAATTGCTCTGTGCCAATTGCCAAGGACCTCACGCTGCATATTCGCGAACCTGCGAGCGGTTCAACTTGAGAAAAAAATAATAAACATCAAGGTCACGGAAAACATCACCTTCCCAGAGGCGCGAAAGAGGTTCGCCTCTTTCCCCCTGGGGAGGTACGCCGACGCAGCTCGCCGGGGGGCGGAGCGGCGTCTGGTTTCGGCGGGGACCCAGTACCGCGAGTCGGACTTGGTCCCGCCCCCGCCCCCCCTGGGTTGCCTCTGGCGGCCCAACCCGCCACCGCACCGCCTGCTAAGTCAGCAGCGGCTGTGGTGGCATCCACGTCCGTTGGGGATGCCGCTGCACCCTCTGTTTTCCTCCTCTCCACCGGCCCAAAGCACACGCAAGGGCACGGAGATGGAGACGGAGGCAGTCGCAGCGACCCCCTCCCCCGCCTCACTGCCTGTGCCACCTGTGGTGCTCCCCACGCCTTCGGCACTGGCAGCGCAGGCAAAGAACACCCGAAAGGGTACCACGTCAAGGGGGCCCAGTCCGCTGGCCACCCCCTTGCCATCAGATGACGACATGGACGTCGAGCCCTTCCGGCTTTCATCGCAGCGGAAGGAACGGGCTGCGACGTCCAGGTCAGTAGAGAAGGTCAGAAAACCCCTTCCAAGAGTGCAAGCCCCGAAAGACCCTACATAAATAATCACACTCCAGTAGCTCTAACACATCATAATGGGAAGAGAAAACATTGTTCAATGGAACTGCAGAGGCCTTCTGAATAATCTTGACGACGTGCATGAGATTCTGCATGCCAATCAGCCAAGTTTAATGTGTGTCCAGGAAACACATCTTAATTCCAAACACACAAATTTCTTGAATAGTTACCTGGTATACAGGAAAGACAGGGATGGCTGCACACACTCTTCTGGCGGTGTGGCCATAATTGCCCGCAAATCCTTAGCATGCCACCCTGTCACCTTGAACACTGTCCTTGAGGCTGTAGCAATTCGAACAATAATATTTAATAGGTTGATAACGGTATGCTCCATATACATTCCTCCTGATGTTTCACTTACGAGCTCCGACTTCGAGGCGCTGGTTGACCAGCTGCCCGAACCATACATCCTTACAGGCGACCTTAATGCTCACAACTCTCTTTGGGGCTCTTCCAGAACGGATGCCCTAGGTCGCCTGATAGAGAAATTCTTACATCTTCTGGAGCATGCCTTTTCAACAATAAACAGCCTACATACCATAACATAGGACACAACACATACTCATGTCTTGACTTGGCTATTGGTTCTGCAATTCTCTTTCCATGTCTTGAGTGGGGCGTGGGCAACTGACCCATATGGTAGTGACCACTTCCCCACTTCATTAACGCATATAGGTACAGGCCCGAGCAGTCCATCTTCCCATAATAGGTTTAATGAAGCAAGAGCTAACTGGAATACATTTACAGAGACATCCAAACTACACCACACATCCATAGGACACCTACACGTTGAAGAAGCTACCCAACTGCTCACGGCGCACATCCTCGACGCCGCCGAAAGGTCCATTCCCCACGCCTCTGGTGCCCCGCGCAACCAGCGGAGGCCGTGGTGGAATGAGAACTGTAGGCGGGCGCGAGAGGCCCAGAACAAGGCGTGGGGTATCCTTCGTCGGTACCCCACGTCGAGTAACCTCCTCTTGTTCAAACGGGCCAAGGCGTTCGGAAAACGTGTGCGCCGTGAGGCAAAACGCGATAGTTGGCGTACATTCATAACATCAATAAACTCCTACACAGACACACGGAAAGTATGGACGAGAATACGCAAACTCAAAGGACAACAAACACACAGCCTGCCTCTGGTCAGCACAACAGGGGACACACTCGAAGACCAGGCTGACACACTCGCACAACACTTCCAACACGTGTCCAGTTCAGCACACTACACAAACACTTTCATGAAACACAAACAAACGGCCGAAAAGAAGCCTATACTAGATAACAATAGGTCAACATCTTCTTATAACTCAGAGTTTTCACTGCATGAGCTGAGGGCTGCTCTGAGCACGTGTAAACCCTCAGCTCCAGGCCCAGACAACATCACATACACAATGATACAACACCTGCACGCAGACACTCTTCTAACACTCTTACACCTATATAACAAGATATGGCTTTCGGGGCACATTCCAAACTCTTGGAAGGAGGCTATAGTTGTAGCTTTCCTGAAGGAGGGAAAGGACCCGTCGTCCCCCTCAAGTTACCGTCCTATTGCCCTGACGAGCTGCCTGTGCAAGCTTCTCGAGAAGATGATCATCGCAGGCTCGTGTACTTCCTCGAGTACAATGGTCTTCTCGAGAGCTGCCAGGCAGGCTTCAGGGCGGGGCGATCCACGAACGATCAACTCGTATCTCTTGAATCGTATATAAAGGATGCCTTCGTTCATAAACAGTATTGTGTAACTGTGTTTTTCGACCTCGAGAAGGCCTACGACACCGCTTGGCGTTACGGGATCCTCAGTGACCTAAAGTCATTCGGTGTCTCGGGTAACATGTTAAACACTCTTGTCAGTTACCTGTCAGAAAGAACGTTTCGAGTGAGAGTCGGTGGTGCACTCTCAAGGGTTCACGTGCAAGAAAATGGCGTGCCACAAGGTGGTGTGTTAAGCTGCACTCTCTTCATAGTAAAATGAACTCTCTTGGTAAGGCACTGCCACCCACAATCTCTTATTCCATGTATGTAGATGACGTCCAGATATCCTATAAATCATGTAATATGTCAATCTGCGAACGTCAAGTCCAGCTTGGTGTAAAGAAACTTGCCGGCTGGGCAGACAAGAATGGTTTTAAATTGAATCCTGCAAAAAGCTCCTGCGTTGTGTTCTCCAGGAAGCGCGGGGTCCATCCGGACCCAGACATTACTCTTAATGGCGTGTCGCTTCCTGTGAATAAGGAGCACAAGTTCTTAGGTGTGGTGTTTGATCACAAACTCACATTCATTCCCCACATCAAGGAACTTAAAAATAAATGTCTCAAAACAATGAATATACTTAAGGTTCTCTCCCACCAATCCTATGGTTCCGACAAAGAACTCTTGCTTCGCTTGTATACTGCTTTGGTTGGGTCTCGTTTGGACTATGGCAGTGTGGTGTATGGGTCGGCGACTAAGACAGCCTTGCGAATTCTTGACCCAGTGCTACACTTGGGCCTTCGTCTTTCGTCGGGTGCTTTCCGCACTAGCCCTGCTGAGAGTCTGTATGCCGAGTGTAATAAGTGGAGCCTTGAGAACCAACGGACGTACATGGACTTACTTTATGCTTTTAAAATTTCATCGCTGAATAATCATCCTTTTTATCCTGTCTTTAACGATACATCCACATCTCTGCTCTTTGTAAATCGCCCATCCGTTCCTCTGCCCTTTTCACTTAGAGTGAAAGAGCGAGCCTCGGATCTGAGCGCTTCGTTTTTAGACGTGTACAGGTCATCCTCTTTAAACATTTTACCGCCTTGGCAAGTTCGCCCTGTGTCCTGTGACCTTTCTTTTATGAAACTTGACAAAAATCGGGTACCGCGAGCTGCAATACTTCAGCACTTTCTTTCTTTGCAGTTCAAATACCCACGTGCTGAATTCTACAGTGACGCTTCTAAAACCTCCACTATGGTGTCGTGCGCTGCTCATGGTCCGGATTTCAGTGCAGCCAGAACCATGAGCGTGCACACAACAATTTTTTCAGCAGAAGCGTACGGAATTTTACTGATTGTACGACATATCCTTGAAAATCAAATTCCCAATTCTATCATCTACACAGATTCCTTGAGTGTTGTTCGCGCACTGTCATCGCATACACCCCCCAAAAACCACATAGTTAATCTTGTATTTAACATCTATCATGTCTGTGTATGCGCAGAAGCATCAGCTGCTCCTCTGCTGGGTCCCAGGACACGCTGGGATCGCTGGAAACGAGTTGGCAGACGAGAGGGCAGCTGCTGCTGCACTCAGGAACACTGTAGACATAACAACCGTACCATATACAGACCTCAAGCCACACATAAGACAACACTTGCGTAGAACATGGCAAAGACACTGGAGTGAACAGACAGATAACAAGTTACACGTATATAAAACCACGCTTGGGACCATACACCACTGACACACGCAACAGACACACAGAAGTCGCCTTGGGTAGGCTGCGGATAGGGCACACCCATGCGACGCACTCGTATCTGCTGACGGGATCTTCTAGACCCCAGTGCAGCAGGTGCGGAGAGGCCCTATCCGTAGTGCACATATTAATCACATGCAAGGCACTTCACACAACACGACACAAACACTTTAGAGAACTCTACAGACAACATATTCCCCTACATCCATCGTTTTTCCTAGGTGATGATACCATTGTTTCCGTGAAACGTGTGTTTGAGTATTTGTCCGACGTCAAGTTTTTAAACCTCATTTCCTATCACGCATCATGAAATCTGGCCCTATACACCAGCCATGCTCATTGTCGTGTTGTGATTTTACTTTTGTTTTTGCTGATTTTAGTTAGTGTTTAAGGTTTCACCCCTATCATCGACTATTGTTTTGGCGCTCTTTGCCCCAGTTGGCCTTGCGCCATAAACATCCAACGATCATCATCACCTTCCTAAATGTAGAAGGCAGTGAGAGAAGCGTTATGAAAGGGCCGTTGATCCCCGGATGCTTGTGGTTGTTGCACGAATGTGGCATTCAATAGGCTGAATTCAACCGGTGTGGATGTGAATTGTGAAAGTATCGAAATACTTTTGGTGTTTTCTTTATTCGGGTGGTTTTAGATCTACCTGATCGCTTCACTTTTAGCATTTCCAAGGGGCTCTAACAATATTTTATGGGGAATTTAAGGACGTGAAACAGAAATTTGTAATTTTTTTGCAGATTGAGGTCAATTTGAGTAGCTTTTGTTTCTATATGTACACGACGGTGGGCGCATCTTGGCGGAATATCTAGAATTTCATTTCGGTTCAAGTGGGGCGGCGCACCTTCATGCCATCTTTTCTGCGAAAACTAGGGAGCCATTCACTACGAAGCGTGGACACGCGTGCACAGATGACAGCGTGTCATAGTGCCGAGGGTTTGTAGTGTTTGCCAAAGCTTGAAGCTTGTCAACTATCAAGGTACCCTCCAGAAAACTCAAGAAAATGCAAGGCAAACAATGAACAGCCTAAAAGGAAATGGATATTTTGATTGAAGCACTCAGAAATTCTTTATCGGTTTTCTGGAGTAAGTTTTCCCCACCTTGCCAACACTTTCGCGAGAAGAAGTGGCAACTGGGCTAGTTGGTAATGCATATGCGATATCTTGAAGGTAGCGCACTTAAACACGGACACTAGCGAAAGAAACGACAAACCACAGCGCTGACTCACAACTGATTTTTATTAGAACAGACACACACCTAAATACTACAACCTAAACACATGTGACCAGACATCATACATACGTCACAATCCAGCGTATCATTTCCAAAACATGCCAGGCATGAAACAGACTGTGTGGATGAAGGCGCGTGTCATATTTACGTTACAGAGCTATTTAAAAATTCAAACTCACTCTTATGCAAATGAATCGACGGCACACTAAAGCACCACACCCCCTTTTTTCTTATATTATATGCCTCAATAATCTCGCGTGTTAATCTAATCTAGCTTTCTTAATAATCTAGCGTTATTTCGCTAGTGACCGTGTTTAAGTGCGCTACCTTCAAGATGTCCCACTTTCGCCAAAATGTATTACCGTATATTTCGAACTATCAAGAAACAGTTCCCTTGAACATGTTACAGAATTTCCAGTTTGAAATAGGCAGACAGATGTTACGGAAAAAAGGTGTGGGAAGCTTGCGGTGCCCTAACATTTGGCACGCGAAGAATATCTTGTTCTCTCTTTTTAATAGGATCCAAAAACTTTTTTTCGTACAAACTGAGTTTTATAGTTTCAATCTCATTTCATGAAGAAGGTTATTTTTTATTCTACTACGTTTTTTACGGTATCAGGTACGTCCAGTTTGTGAATATAATTACCGGTAAAACATGCACTATTACAGACACGGAAAACCCCGAAGAACATCTTATACCTTTCCCCTTTAAAGTAAAACGCCAATGTCATTTATCGGAATTATCTTTTAAACTAAAGCTCTAAATGAAATAGAGTAAAGCACTTGTTACATACATTTTTACGGAGTGTTCAACTAAGCAAGCATGCGTGCTTGCCATGGTGACAGTTATTTCTAGTCAATTTCCGTCTTAGTGACGGGTTTTATTTTGGAAATAGCCATTCCACCTGGGCTATAAAATTGGTAAATCTTACCTGCTCGAATTTATGCCTCCACGTTTTTGTTAGGTTGGTCACTTGAGGCACCCTATCGATGATGGGAGTACTATCTGCAGCAGGAATTAGCTAGGCTGTAAATTTCCGTCCACTAATACACCAACGCGAAATGGGCCTTATAAATATTTGATGCTCATTATAACATCGAGCAACACGTTTCTTGATTTTTTTACGTGCACGTGTGTGTACGAAGATAAGCCAATTGAGAAACTACTTGTGGGAATTGTAGCTTGGCTACAGTACACCTATGCAAGACAAGATTACATCTTGCTGCACCGAGTTTTGAAATAGGTGCACATCGGCAGCGGAAACTTCAACCGATACGAGCGAACTGACATTGTAGCGCTACAATTCGTCATACAAATCGTCACGAATATGGAGAGGAAAACAGCGTTTATTTTAAAATGTTCAATATTTTAGGTTTCAAATTTGCGCGCCAGTGGAGGCGCCGTCATGGTCGAAGCAAATTGGTTGTCTGCGTGTTTCAGTGACTGCTCAGTGCAGCTAATACTCTTCTAACTACCCTCTTCACCATGTAATTTTATAAGAAATTATTATAGCACTAATGGATTAACCTAACGCCGAAGTACCTGTGCTCGACAAACAAAAAACGATCATCTTTTTCGATATATACGTTCGCTGTGATGACGCTCAGCTGGCGCACAAATTTCTGAAACGAGCGGCTTGTCTCGGCGATACATAACAACATTTGTTAACCCCAAAGCGTTAAGGACCTCGTCTGGAAAAAAGATTCAAGGAAGCTTGCACTCACGCACAAGTCTTCAATGGCGAAGCTGTTGTAGTTGATCACTGACGGACACAAATATAGTTTTATTATTGTTGTGGTGTCGTGGTTGACGCCAGTGGCATGCCATTTTAATCATCTGATTTATCTCACGCGAGATATGTTCAGAAAGGCCAGAGTGAGCTCGTTGTTTTGGGTGACGTTTTCTTACGCCACTCTCCAAGCGCGACTTATCGTCTCTAGCGGATGCTTTGCACGCCGAGCCTCTCGAAGCGGGGCCTTTTCCTCGGCAGGGCCAATTGTCCGCGTCTCTGCCATGTGGAGTGAATGATCACCTACAGCCGCTTCGACATTCAAGTTGCGACATCTCTATGGTACAGAGCGCATGCGCACGACGACACGAGGACGGACGACGGAAAGGCGTACGCTATGACGCGTCTTGTACTGAGAAAAGTTTGCCACGATACGGCGAATGCTGGAGTGTTTTTGTGGGATATGCTGCCAAATCACCCAAAGTGGGTATGCTTAGCTTGACGAACATGCGCTCCAGATGTGCGTGCACGGGTGCTCTGCCTTTTCTCGGTTAGTTTCCGGCGTGCACAAACTCCGAACTTACGGTCAGTAACAACAGCTCCTATGTTAAAAAGCACGTGTCTGGGGCTATACATGAATACATTGGCTTGGCCATAGAGGTAAGTTGAATGCGAATCACGTGGAGGAACGAAAAGGTTTCACCTGGCGTGGAGTTCACCTAGTGTCGGTGCATTCCTGACGTCATGGGTCATGTTCTAGGAGGCGGCGCGACCAATCTACCGCCGGGCGACTACACATGTGTGATGGATGTGTTGCCGTGTGCCAGTGGCAGGCACCTTTATTGCTCGTCGTCTGCTACGAGAGTGGGTGGCACATCTACGTCTTCTGCTCAGCTATCTTCTTTTAGTATTAAAGGTGACTCTTAGTTATCCTCGTTATTGTTCTAGCAATATCGGCGTTCTACAGCTCCCATAATTTAAAACAGAAAATTAATCGAGCAGCTTCGGTCTACCAAGCGTTTCAAGGTATTTTGCTAAAAATGGTACTACTCCTTGTGATGAAAAAACTGCGTTTCAAGAAAAAGACGGACATCGTTTGGTTTATTTAACAGCCTAATACTTAACACATAAATGACCGATATGTGCTTCGGTCTCATGTTTGGCCTTTATTTTGGTTGGGAAGCGAGCCAGTAGAAAAAAGTGCATTAATTGTCATATTTGGGGATACTCTACTGGAACCATTCGGCTGCTTGGCAGGCACAAGATGTTGTCTTGAAAAATGATAAGTATATAATGCAAATCGCAAATCTACATAGTGATGACCACTTTGAATTCATTCAATTGTTAAGTGGAATCTCTTTCAAGAATTAGCCAGTTTCTGTTCTTTCTCGTAATAATAAATGCTCACTACTAATACCAAAGCCTCAATTAGCCCAAGGAGCAAAAATCTACACCAAAACAGACCATATTTTTTGGAATTTTGATTATTGTACCAGGCAATGTACGGCTGCAGATTTGTCAAAAACCTGCAATTTTTCCTAGCAAAGCTGCGCATATAGCATGAATATCTGTCTGTGTATGTTTATCGGTGACCAGAAAAAAAAAGGTTAGCGCTGTTGCTAGGGGTTTACGGAGTGCTGTAATAAAAACACAATGCGCCAGTTTCTCCGCTCCTATCCGAACACAGACAAAATACAATTTTCGCGCACGGCATGACGAAAACAATTTATAGTTCAGCTAGAAAGCAGAATGTAAACATTATTTCCCATGCAAAAGATGTTAAGGGACCTTAGCTCCTCGTTCCCCGTTTGTTCCATCATCCATCCAGGTTCGCTGCCAGGTGGTTCAAACAATAACAAATGCCAACTTCCCAGAAATTTACGGCGTGCTTGGTAAAATTTCGGGTTTAATATATTTTTAATTGATCCCCTGGGGACGCTCTTTTCTAATGCTGTGACGGGGGCGCAAAAGTTACAAGCATATTCGGGCAGCATGAATGCGCAAGTTTATTTGCAACACAATACAGCCTCTTACGCCTGCGTCGCAATTTGAAGAGCAAATATCAAGAATGATTTCTTAAACAAAAAGTGGAACGGATCCAGATGCTTCACGCTTAACGTTATTGCATCGTGCTGGAAATTATAGGGGGTTCTACAAAGGGCACTGCTGGGTCCTTAAAGTACGGGGTTGTTATTAAATCTACAAAATCCCAATACCACCTTAAGGTAAACGCAACGTGGTGTTTGGTTTACTGCGAAGATACGCAGATGCAAGATAGTGTGGAAGCGTTAAAAATCTGCTAGGGAAAGGGTGGATGATTAAGTTGCTCAAATGCCCACGTAATGACATTGTCTGTTGTCCACACTTCCCGTCATATAACTCAGATGCACGCAATGTTTGGAGAACCGGGGGCTAGTAGTTGTGGCAATAATTTATACGTATTTGCTACACCTTTTGATCGTGCCAGGTTGTCACCTATATATATTCATTTTGTCTTATTTAGGGGTATAATGCACTGAAGCTTTATTTGGGCTATGAGACGCACCGCAGTGAAATAATAAAGCCAGCTTTCTATCTTTGACGTCCGCCGCAGTATTAACGTATACGGTAGTTCCGTTTTTTTTCCCGCCATCACAAATAACACGAGGGGGGCGGAATTATGCGTATCTTGGGGCTCAGAAGCTGCACGCTTTTGGCTTCGACCCACCACAACGTGCACAATAAAAATGTTGTTGCCAGCGTTCTTGCCAACAACTTCTTTCGATCATTGTATGTCGAGCTCAGACGGTTTCTTCACAACCAAAGTATGCCTACGCCCTTAGTGTGCTGTCATCATAATTTGCAGAATTGACGCACCACTTTCCTCTAAGTTGGGGTCGTGCCAAAGTGGTCTTTTTGATGCATTCATTCAATCAAAATTAGATTAAAGTCCGCAAATGCATTGCGTGCTTCCTAAATACCCACCGACTACCAACCGGAGCCATTTCTCTCTCGCACAAGCAGCTGTTACCACGCACAGAACCATCCTATCCTGAAATTCCCGGAGTTGATTTGTGCTTCCGCCGGCGACAATGACACACACACCCACCGGTTGCTTTAGGAGGCAGACAGTCGTCCGTCGGAATCGCAATGCGTTAACCCTTTAAGCATCAAGACCTACCGCCCCCCGCCACATTCGTTCACTATAAAACAATAATAATATCGTCTTGTTCACGAGCTGCTTGTAGTCGTAACGCTTGATCTGCTTACGGGGGTGGAGTTTAGCTCCAATTCTGATTTCGCCCAGCTCCCTAACAAATTTTAATCCGGGACTACCTCACGGGAAGAATCTTTCGTGAAAGCAAAAGTTTCCGATTGCGAACCCTAACTTTAAAATGGCACCAGCCATTTTTTAAAGAAAATATGCGGGGAATGTATCTGAAACAAGTTTCGTAGCAATTCATGTGCTGCTTTTACATCTCTGCCAAAATACTGAATGCACATACCACATAAATGATGAAAAAGTAGCGTATTGTGTGCCGAACGACAGCTGTACATTTCCTTAAAACCGAGATGCCGCAATGCTTTAAAAAAGTGACTTTGACATCTGGATAATTTTCGGATCCTGACGATGTTTAAAGCTCGCGCCAGTTTTGTAAGGGTTAGCATGCCTACATCCAACGAGAAAAATGGAGTGATAAGACAGAGTGACCGAACAAAGCTGTGGAGAGGTAAATTAACGTCGGCTTGATATTCTGCGTGATATATGTGTAAAATGCCGTCTATTTCTTTTTATTCTTTCGTTTTTCATAATACAGGTATAGTTTCCGTAGAGCTTGTGTAAAAGCACAAGAAACCCCTTCCTACAATTAGCTTTTATAATGCCTGAACATTTTCAGTTTTTTCAAATTTTTCAAACATTCCATAAAAGCGAAATTTCAGTGATGAGTATGCTCTGAATGCAATGAAAACTACGTTTCTTGTTTCCTCAGTTCTAAAATATTTCCACTGTTTGGAAAAGAATCTCATGAATAGAAAGCAATATTGTAGAAAAAATATTTCAATTAAAATATCAATTTTCCAAACCAACTGTTACCCGCATGATACCCATCTCTATGCCATGAATTCCCCCCTATTCTCTTCCTCTTGCAAATAGGGCCACCAGTCGGCCACCCTGTACCATCTGCTACAGGAGCTTCAAGGATAACCATCTCTTTCTCCTGATCACTATTCTAGATACGTATAGTAGGTGGAACTGCTGATCAGCGCCGACTTCTACTTCCAGCTTAGCCTGGTAAAGAGGGACGGAGTGTCCAGCGCAGGTGAAAGTATACTCGACTAGAGGGAACCCCCCATCAGGCGGCGTTCCAGTTTATTCCCCGTCTCGCTCTGAAAGCTCTTCATTGCAAATTCTTGTAAAATTCCCTAAGGGAAAAGTGACTGCAATACTTTATCAATTCAAACCTTGAACTTGTGTTGTTCGTTTATTGAGGAGCGATCTCGAACAGCCACGTGAGAAACTATGACGTCCATTCCTCGTTTATTTTCCGTATGGCAAAACCAGAAAAAATATTACCGGAATCTTACGCAGGCGCGGAAACAGCTCTCACCCGTAATGAGTTATCGGCCTCCCACCACGCAGGCAAGCTGTCTCCAGCTTGAGTTTTGTTCACACGGGCCAGTGGGCGCGCTGACAGGTGTCAGTATTGCAAATACAGTACCGCTGCCACTACCGCAAGTACAGGCAGGCTCGCAGTGCCGCCTTGTATTGATGAATGTCGAATTAAAATGGAAGCGTCCCTTTCCCCGATAAAGTCGTAAAGAGCGCAAAATGAGTAAATGAGCCATCCGAGCGGCAAGCTGCAAAGCCCGCAAATGACTAAGCAAGTCACCCTGTGGACAATTGCCTTAAAGAAGGGTAATTGTGGCCAGAAAAAAACTGGTCTACTCAAGT
This sequence comes from Haemaphysalis longicornis, assembly GCA_013339765.2. Lineage (NCBI taxonomy): Eukaryota > Metazoa > Arthropoda > Arachnida > Ixodida > Ixodidae > Haemaphysalis > Haemaphysalis longicornis. Next base: position 13,406 of record JABSTR010002966.1, on the reverse strand, counting down.
TTTTAATGAGCCCATCTTGTGTTGTTGGAGCAAACGCTTCTTAAAACTGGGGTTCTTTTTTAGATTTCTTTAATACATTTTCCAGCGTGCAGTGTGTGTGTGCTATTTCGCCTTTATTTCTTCCAGGCTTACTGCCGGAGATTCACATTACAGGATCAGGAAAGGCTTTTCCCTTATTGGGAAGAAAGTGTTTTCATTGCTGCCGTCATCGATATAGGAGATAAAACAGAAGGATCCCATCACAGAAATGAGTACCGTCTCGCTCCGGAAATGAGGTGGGTAGGTTAATATTCCTAACGTTACGTACCTCCTTTCAGACATTCAAGCGTCGGAATGGGAGGAGATAAAGTTTGTGGATTTGTGGTGTGCTTTACGTAATTCCCCGTATCTCAGCTGTGCTGGAACATATTATCTGGCACGACACTCGGGGTTTTTTTTGCACATAAAAGAAGAATAAGGATCACCAAAGCTGGACAAGCTCGTAACCGTGGCTGGGTCAAAACAGTCCTGGCATTACTGTGGTAGCAACGTACAGCAAAGCTTTCACCTTCAGTGTTTCGGACATCTCCATGTTCTCTTATTATTCTGATTGGTGATTTCCTGTAGTACGGGTTAATACGGGAAGCAATATGTGGGAAATTATTTCACAGTGGCGGTGGCTGAGTTTGCGGCATAGCCTGTTTGGATGCTAAATATTAAGCTCAGATCAATGGTTGTATTACATTACGCCACTCACATCACTGATTTTGTTCGTGAAAAGCAGGAAAGTGTAAACAGAATGATGCCCTTTAGTAGTACCGAACCATATGTTCAGGCTTGTTTCAGGGCATGGCAAATTGTATCAAGTGAGCACGTCTACGCAATTTCTGCACATTCAAGGACAGCTCTTGGTGCAACCTTTTTTTGGGAGATATGTTGAATCCTACGCCATTTGGCTGCTTTGGCGTTGACCCTAAGTTTTATGGTCATGTAACGACTTTAAGCGGAACTGAATTCATCTCTTACTATCTCGGTGCCTTCCGACGTTCGTGGGAATGTTTAGAACGGACGGACAGAAAAAGTCTTGTGCTGATAGTAGGCTGCAGTGCTTTCGTAGAGGGCAATGAAATTCAAAACCAATTTGTACTGATTAGAAAACAACTGTTTGGTGGCACTTATAGAATATGGTAGGGCATATTTCCCATGAGAAGATATTCAGGAGCCATTCTGTTCACTGAAGTTAGATGACCAGCAAAGCTTTTAGTACTGGACATAAACGTAACTCAGAATTTAGGTGAAAGATGTGAGCAAAATATTTTTCTTAGAGCTGCCGGGGGTCAGCCGCTTCCTCCTTTCTCAGAACACATATCTGACTTTCCTGCGTTCCTTTTCCGTCCCGCTATTCCTCGATCGCGCACCTACTTTTTGTACCGCAGAACGCGCCTGTTGACCCGTAGAGATCTGTCGCTTCCGCTTTGAAAATGCTCATCAGAAATCTAGCCTAAATAGAAGCTACACCACTGAGAAAAACTTTAGCTGCGTGTACAAAGCCATTAAAATGGCAGTAATACAAGCCTACCTAACATTTCCAGCTCGTGACGCAAATATTTGCAGGTTGTTAGCTTTCATCAAAAAAGCCTTCTTAACTCCACGTGTTATAACTAAGTCAATCCCATCGTTCAACTTTATATAACTTGCAAATATTCAGGCTCTCGTACGGTGGTAGGGCCTCATCAGATCGGTATACTTTGGATACATTTCACTGCTGAGGCCCTCATAATCAGGTCTTACTGCATCCTAGGGTCCCGGCTGGTCAGGAAGCCATCCACTGTTCGTAGCAGGGGCTGTAATTTACCGATGAATATGCGAACGCCAACGCCAAAAAAATAGATTTCCGAGATCCCTCCCCTTAGCAAACCAGATCGTGCACAATGCTGAGTTATTAGGAGTGACCACAATGCCCAGCACCCACTGTGGAATTGATAGCAGAACTCGCTGCTTTTGAAGAGGCTTCTGCAGACTCCAACTGCAGAAGAAACGTTTCATGTTAAATCGAGGAGCTGTGTACACAATTGTCCTGCAGGCAAGGGAACACCACAAATAAGCGAACAGATTGTCAACATATATTTGTGTGTGCGACAGTGGGCGTCACTGCGCATGAACAAATGAACCCATTCAAGTGACTGTTTCACTAAAGCTTAATAAACATTGCCCGTGGTAGCAGAAGATACGAACTTTTAAGTGCGTACTTTCTGACATAAAAAATGCCGTCGTTTTTGTTCCTATCAGTTCTATGTTGGATGCGGTATTAGAAAATAAATGGGCGCCAGTTCTCCCGCATAAAATATCGGATTGAAATTATATCAAACTATATACATTTTTTTTCTGAAATTGCGCAGTTATGGCAAGACACAACTTGAACTATTCCCAACGTTTTTGTCAGCTGCAATTAAAAACCCTTTGACGACCGTAATATAGACTCGCGCTTAAACGTCTACGTGAAGTAAACAAAAGTAGCGCAAATATTTCGAGTGAGAAGTGTCACAATTGCGACCTGTAACAAAGACTCGATCGTATTATTGAACGAAGATACACTTCGCCACTAAATGTACCTGTTAAATCTCCCGCTGGGTACGCGCCATTCATCATCATCATCATCATCATCATGGAGATAGACGGTGCGATTAAAGTGATGACCCCGTAACGGCCAGCCATGACCCAGGTCTCACTTCTCTCGTTCTTCTGTTAATATTTTCTGGTGCCGTTAAACCCGGGAGGATGACCACACGCGACGACGAAGGAGACCACCTGCGTTCCCTCCAGCTTGAGGTTCCTAGAACCCCGCGATTTCTACTGTTCTTCCGCTGATCTGCCCCGCTCTCAGCCGGAGGTTGGCATGGCTGGCCCTGACCGTCCACCTACGACTGGCTGGAACCTTCAACGGGACGCAGATACACTCCGTCACGTCCAGGGTACCATGCTTGGGAGCAACAGTCCGTGCCCCAAGTACCAAGCTGGTGATGACCTGGACGCCCTGCGTTCGTTGAGAAAGGTACTTCGCGCTGCAGTTACGAGGCTGCTTAAGGCAGCGACTGCGCTCCGGTAAGCTCCATCACTATCTGCGTTGGACTTGGAGTTGGCTATCAACGAGCTCGAAGAGAAGGACGCCGAACTTACCAAGCTGAACAAGGAGATCGGTGAGCTTCTCGAAGGATATGAGTACGAACGTGATTTTTAAGACATAATGCAACATCAGGAAAGGATATGCGGGTCCCTCAATCGGTTGCGATCGACGTTCAACGACCTGCGGAAACCCGGCATTAAATGTACCGGCAAGGACACTTCACTCCGTCGTGACGATCCTTCCCACGTCGGCTCGCACACGTCGACCTTGCGAATAGTACTACCGCAGTTGATCTCGACTACCTACAGCCACCTGAACGTTCCCCATACTGACAACATGCAGAAGCCTGATACGTCGACGTTCACGTCTACCGCGCTGTCTGCAATGTCGACTTCTAATAGCATGAGGCCAGGACGTTCATTGGTCTACAACGGCTCTAGGTCGGAGATGCAAGCAGATCCAGTTCCGCACAGCGCGACGTGTGACGAGAAGAGCTTCTGGGCTAAAACAGAACGAGAGAAGACAATCAAGACTAATTTTTCTGGAAACGTCTCTCAAGTCTCCGTACAGGATCAAGCCGTCTTTGTACCGCAGGATTCAGCATTTCGAAATGCCAAAGACGAGGCTGAGCGCGAAGGCATGCAAGTTGGAGCCATCTACGAGACAGCGTCGAGCATCCCAACAGAAGATGAACGTGAAGAACACGAGATTACGCCTGCCACAGGCCACGACGACGAAGTTGCTTCCTTCCAAGGAGACGACCAAAACCGCGGAGATGCCAAGGACCTTAAAGAGAAGGCAGAACTACCACCGTGTGAAATCAAATGTATCTTCGTTTCAGACACAGTGAAGAGCGAACGCCTACCAGAAGTAATGAAAAGACAACCAGCTCTAGTCAACAAAGTGTTGCTAAAGGGTGTACCCAGCCACGAATATGAGTTGCTCCATTTCAGCGAAGTTGGGAAAAGCGAGAAACCCTGGCCAGTCACGTCTGACGCGTGCGAGGAGGCAGCAAGGCATGGTGGAGTACCATCCGAACCATACATTGAGCTTGCAAGAAGCACGAAAACGATCTTGTCAGGAGTGGAAAAACAAACAGAAGGCAAGCAGAAGGCCGGAAAGAGAACACTACTAGAGTCCCTGCACCACAGTAACGATTTCACCCAGATATTTGAACTTGTACGACATCGACTTCGCCACAATAACTGCATGGCGAAAGAACCGCAACTTTCTGAGGCAGCTGTACACACAGTCTGGTTGTCGTCCGAATTACCTTGGCGGCCTTTGGCGGTCGTGAGGTCTGCACGACGGCGCAAACACCGGTGAAAACGAAAGTGTGGATAGCATTCCCCGACCGCGTCGCGAAGATTGACCTTGTGGACTAAAAAAACAAAATGTTAGGATTGCGGATTTAATGTGCATCTATCGATTATCTCGGGCGCGGGAGGATGTTAAATCTCCCGCTGGGTACGCGCCATTCATCATCATCATCATTATGGAGATAGATCGTGCGATTAAAGTGATGATCCCCGTAACGGGCAACCATGACCCAGGTCTCGCTTCTCTCGTTCTTCCGTTAATAGTACCCACACCTAATAGAAACTTTAATGGGGCACGCCATATGCGAGGCGAACTTCAATCGAAAATGTAGGTGTGGGGTCTGACTCGCACCGAACGCACAGCCTTTTTCAGCATTCTGTTGTTATTTCGATATTTGCGTCGGCCGCAGGGCTGTAGACTTCTTCAGCGCAGGTGCTCTATGCACTGCTGGACCCTGACGATAACGGCGCTCACCTGTGTAAATGGTATTGCACATCGTAACCCGATGTGCCATCACTTCTACGTATAACTAATGACGTCACCGACGGTTTTGTCGTCCCATCAGCTGTTGAAGACTAGAATCGAGCCGTTCGTTGATTACGAAATTTTTTCGAGCCACTGACTTCAAGGCGTCACTGCAATGGTCTTGAAGTGGTCCCTTCATCAGGTTAGCGCTATGATGTATTGTGACTGCAATGCCTTATTCATTACTCACAATAGAATCGGGACATTGCGGTTACATCATCGTTTTAACCAGGAAAAATGGGTGACGTGGGCGTGTAGGCGAATTCGTTGGATGTTAACGCTGATATGAGACCAATTTCGGTAGGTAAATTTTACGAACTTTAATGCATTATTACCCGGCCATATCCACTTTCTCTGAAACGAAGAAAGACATGCCAATGCGTAGTTTTTATTAAAAGGACACTGAAGTGATTTGTAAACAATGCGGGATTACAAGCGCAAATTCTAGTCCGGAGTCCCTAGGCCCTGTTTCGACCACTCTGAGCGCGTTTACGCGAATTTATTTAGTAGAAAAATCAATTCGAAAATGCTGTCCTCCTCTCTTTGCGCTCGCCCATTTTCTGTGGCATTTTCGTGTGACGTCAGCAGGAGAGGAGCTGGCAATTGGCTGCGCTACTTCACAGCTCGCCGACCTTCCGCGACCGAGTCAGTCGACCCAGCGTTTAGTCCGCCGGCCGCCGACGGGTCGTCGCAATTCGCTCGATCAGTTGAAACTAGGCCACAACACGTTTGGGAATGGAAGAATTTGCCTTTCTTGACTTCGATAGTTTGTACACTGTATCTAGCTCCAAGTCAAGGTCACTTCACACAAGCGCTGCACAAGCGCACATGCGACGCTTCGCTGACTGGTACGCCAGTAGGAAAATATAAGGCCTCTTGAAGGGGGAGAAGAGTCAGCGAAGTCAATATAGGTACTGAAGAAATAAAATCAACTGATATTTTTACCCTACAGCGTAAAACTAGGGTGCGGGAAGCACTTTTTTGCGCTGGGCGAACAAGCACAGCGGTCAGCAGCACGACTACGCATCTGCGAACGCTTTTCCGTCTACGAAATGCAATTGCTAGACGTGGGCTATTGTGGAAACTCGGCGGACGCTTACTGCACGAGCGCAATACAACAAATGGTCACCTAAGCTGCTTGAAATACTAAAACTAAATAAAAGTGTAAACTGGTTATACATTAAATAGTTTATATTTCCCTCATCGGCGTCGCCCGCCCGTAGCCTAGTGGTCTGGAGCGCTAGGTATGTCACCCGAAGTGTTTTGCCAGTCACAAGTTCGAATCCCCGCGGGTACATGGTTTTTTTTTATAAGTTCACTTTTCCGTTTTTCGCCGATGTTTTCTATACTGGGTTCACCTTTTTTTGGGCCACAACGTTCACTGCTCCACGAACTAGTCCACAGAACTCGCGCAGGCTGGCACTGGCGCGCTAGCGAGTTCTCGTTGGCGTGCTGTTACCAAAAGCACCGACTGCTTGCGGGCAGTGGGCACAGGCCAGAATTAACAGACCCTTGGACTGGTGCGAACACGCTTTTTACGATACAGGCATGAGTGAGGCAAACTCCAAATATGGGGGAAAAGTGCATGCATTTGAGCGTCTGCGGGGACGCGGAGGGCGTCATGCACTGCGTAGGGCTCAGCTAATGAATGATACGATTCCAAGCCGTCCTGGGAGGCTTATCTTATGCATTTTACAGCCGACAACATGGCAGAAGCGCGGTACTACGATTACTGTGATATTGAGAACGTCCAACGTCCATCGGATGTCAAACATGTTGTTTTACAGAACCGAGACCGAAACCGAAACTTGTTCGATTGCTAACCTTGGGCATCGTCCAATCACGGTGCCCCCTCCTCCCAACGTCACAGCTTAGTTGGTGCGGCCGCCGCAAACCGCGCATGGTAGTTTTTCTTCTTTCGCGCTTTGTAAAATAATTACCCATTAGTCAACCGGATAAACGATGAAAAGTGTGCTCATTTGAGTCAGTCTACGCAGTGCAAGCAAAAACGGGAGCTTGACAAATTCACTTCAGTGTCCCTTTAAGGCCAACAGTTCGCTTCGTGAAAGCAGACGAAGGCAATGGCTATTGAATTTAGTTGTTCATCGTGTAGCCGATTGAGTGCCCATGCCATAGTAGTTAGATTAAAAAACAACTTATGTGCAGTTCAACAAAAACTAACAATGACAAGAACTTTTGCTACCCTGTAGCTCCATATTCCGATACTTTATTTGCGGGAGGAAGACTGCAAAATGGGAGCACGGCACGCCGCAAAGACATTTGAAAGGCGTTGAACTTGCCGAAGCGCGCATAATCTATTCGCAAACCGTTTGACATGTGCTGGCTAAAAGGCAACGCAGTAATCCGCTGTATAGATCCGCGACCTCGCCGAAACAGCTTCCGTAATGGAAAGTGTGCAGAATATATGATTAGCGAATTTTGCGTTCTACAGAACCAGCACGCAGGCAGTGGGAACAAAGGCTGGACTGTAACTATTGAGGATCTCGCGTTGCAAAGAGGGTAGCTCGCTCTCGCAAACGCTCCTCGTCGAACTCGGTGCCTGGTCGGCGATTTACTATTTAATGCCTAATTTTGCATTCCGGCCTCCACGAAGGGGACCGTCTAGGACGCCAAGCGTGCCGAAATGCGCTAACCGGATTCTTCTCCGATCGATGACCTGCCAGAGTAGAGCGCCCGGTGAGCAGATTTTCAGGAGCACTACTTTAAACTCCGCCGCCACCGAGACTAGCCGACACGTGAGAGAGTCGAGCAGAGACAGGTAGGGATACGGCATAAGATATTTGTATATATATGTATTGCGAGAGAGTGGCAGGTGATGTCAAAGAGCTAGGAAATATTCTTCTAGTGGGTTTGGTACTTCGTCATTGGCGATGTTTTGGTTTTGTGGGCGATTCCTTTCAACAGACTTAGTAGGGCGAATGACGTGAGGTCTGCCTAAAAGTCGGTCACCACGCGGCATGTTACCCCTGTGCCCGCTTCCTTGTCGCTAAAGAGTTGGACTGGAACAGCGAGGTTCTCCGGACCCTACTTACTACGTTGAAGCGGTAGTCTGGAATATAACCCTCACAATACTGGTCTACCCAATTGTGGTAATCATACTCATCGTCACTAGTCTAAATTAGGAACGGCGTCAGCTAAGTATTGGTCGCTTTGTTTTTTTTTTCCTTTTTGAGAGAGAGAAATAATTATTTATTGGAGAGTTTAGCTCCAACCGAAACAGGAGCTGGCTACTCCAGGCATTGGAGTATACAAAAGGTACAATACTTGCCCTAAGGAACCACAAGGGGTTAGATTAAGTACATTGAGACAGCAGCGGTCCTTACAGCAGTGAAATAAAGTTAAAAAAAAAAAAAAAACAAAAAAAAAAACAAGATAACTATACACATCTATATACAGACGACATCCACGACGTGACACAGATAGTTTCGCCAATATACATAACACCCTTGTGTGTTTCCACACCCATTTCAGAGCGTTTCAGAGGAAAGTGCACTTATTTAATAGTGTTCACACATCTTCGTCATTTGAAAAAAATCCCTTAAGGCAAGGAAGGCTTTCGTTTGGTTGCGTACATTCTGTAATTTTCACCTACCTGATCTCGCTATCTCCTGCATATCAAACTCTTCGATATTCACAGAAAAATAAATGTGGTGGTTAACGCCCCTTCAATTTTGACTTTTTAGTTTAGTTTAAAAAAAGACCCTCTTTTCAGAGCTAGAACCATCTTGGTGCTCCTAACCATGGTTGATTAAGGGTGTTCAAATTTCTTTCTTAGCACGCCATAAGCAATAATGGGCCAACTAATCAGCTCTGGTGCAGTGCTATGACGTATCAGCAGTCTGGGAATCTTTTACGAAGCACAGACGGATGTTTTTGTTATTTTATTCCTATATTAACGGCATACATCGCCATAATTGGCTTGGCTGCAAAACCAGCCACACCGCCGTTGCCACGTGCGGTTTCGCTGTGTGTCTACAATGCAGAAGAAAGCGTGGACATGAATTTTACATATTGAATACACAATATTCCGCCTTTTCACGATTTATTTTAGTACAGGAGCCAAAATCTAAAATTTTAAACTGCCTTGACAAAGTACCACGGGAAGTACCTCTTTCCGACGTTGACCATAAGCGATATAAAAAAGCCACGGACTAAAGTTATTACCTTTGCCGTTCTCGTTACGATAAATGTTAAAACGAGGCATTTTAGATTTTCAAAATGGCGAGAAATAAATTCTGCAGTAATATTGCTATCGGCACACCCGGCTTTCGATTCTCTCGGTTAGCCTTCAGAGAGAGAGAGAACAAACTATTTTCGGCAGGACCAAAGAGGAGCTCCTAATCTGCAATTCTCCGGATCCGCCTAGTACCTCCGGATGTCCGTGCTGATCCGGTGCACATTTTCATAGAGAGCTATCTGGGCAGCCTTGATGCTTACTGTCGACGGGGGAGACAGCCAGAGCTCCCAGGAAATGATGGAGGCGAGAGATGGGGCAAGACATGGTGGGTGCATTCACAAAAAGAATGAGAGATTGACGGGTAGGAAGAACAGGTGGGACAGGAAGGATGGGAATCTGCAATACCTTCCAAGAAGTCCAAGAAGCCACCCTCGAAGCACAAAAAGAGAGGCTATTGAAAACAAGAACCGGCAGGGAAATCTTAAGAAGAACGGGCCACACCATTCACACCGAGTTCGTACGAAGAACAACAGAGCTGCAACCAGAACAACGCAAAGCTCTCAAAATTTCACCCATTCCAAAGAAAATGAGCCCCCTCTACAACAAAGGTAGAAGACAAGCAAGAATTAACTATATAAGAAGCACATACGGGAAAAATCCAGATGCAGTATACACGGATGCCGCCACCAACCACCACGGAATATCATCAGCCGTAGTTGTGGATGCACGGGCAAAACAAACTCCTGCTCCTGACTTTCTCATGAGCAGAAAACAAACATCTCAAGAGGCTGAAACCACAGCCATACTACTCGCTGTAAGATGGGGAGAATACAACAACAAAAACCTCATCATCATCACGGACTCTACAAGAGCCATTAGAAATCTAATATGCGGCCTTATTCCCATAGAAACCAGGAATATTCTACCAGCCGAACCAAAAGGCCAACATAGAATATTATGGAGCCCAGCACACGAAGGCCTTGAAGGAAATGAGAGAGCCGACTCCCTAGCGAGGCAAATCAACAGCCGCAGGGAAACGGACCACTCTTACACCCTCCCCCTTCATGTCGCTTAATGAAAGGCTTTACACTCAAAGGCAAGCGAGAAAGACCATGCCCGCACCGCATCACATGTTAGATGCCGAAGAAGCACGAAACATAAGAAAACTACAAACCAACGTTTTCCCACACAAATCCAGACTGTCTCTCATGTTCCCAGAGAGATATAACGAAGAATGCCACAAATGCAAATTAAGAGCAGACTTATTCCACACAGTCTGGAACTGCCCTATAATTTGGCAACAGAACACCTACCAAACCTCCAGAGAGTCCTGGGATTTAGCACTGTCCAGCTCGGACCTTTCGACACAGCGTGAGCTGCTAGAGAGAGCCAAGCTGGGAGCCTTTGCTACTGGAGTCCTGGAAATAGGACTTCACCCATAACTCTTTCCACATTCCCGTCTTCCTATTTTCAAATAAAGTTTACTCTCTCTCTCTCTCTCAGGAAGGATGGCCAGGCCGCCGATAGATGCGGTGAAGAATGGGATGGGAGGAGAGTGAAGAGGTTTGAGCTTGCCAATTCAGACACGCAGCCTCACAAGTTAGACGGAAAATGGGTGGGTGGGTACAGGATGCATGACAGGCGCTAGTTGCGTTATTGGTAACGGCGGGAAGCGCAGTGTTTAGTACGAACCGTCGGTGCGTGGTAGACAGTTGGCCAGGACATGGGCGGACCCAGGAAAGGTACTCAGGTGAGCCCGATTGCTAGGGCGTTTCCGCATATGCCAAAGTGAACAGGAACCAACATTAGTGTTAAACCTGCTCGAGGAATGGAAGCAGGTACCGACGTGACGAAGTCGGTGTGTGGGTGAGCGAATTACAAAGGGCTAATTGAGAGTCGGAGAAGATGTATACTGTTGTGGTGGAAGGAACAGTGAGAGTAGCGTGCTCTATTGCAAGGGCAATGGCGCATTCTTAGAGGGGTTCCAAATCAGGTGAGGAAAGGAAGGAAGCCTTTGCAGTGTCGAAAGAAGGAAGTCAGAGAAATGAATCCGTGCCTGTTGAGTTTGAGGGGATGTCACTGGCGTCAGTAAAGTAAACGATGGAACCATGGGATAGTGGGAAGTGAATTCCTTAAGAGAGGGCCCGAACTCGCAGTGCACGGCAAGCAGCGTGTCGATCAGGGTTCATGTTGAGGGGTAAAGCCTCAAAACTTAAATTCGCGAAAGTGGCCCAAGGAGCATGCTACGGTGTTATGTGAGGTAGTTGCGAAGTGGGGTAGTTAGGGGGTAAAGATTAGAGCGACTTTGAGCAGGAGTCGGCGGGCGTTCTAGTTTGGCCTGGCGATAGCACACGATGCGTTCTTGAAGAGTTTTGCATATCCCGAGTTGCAGAAAGGTGTCGCTGGGGATGTAGAAAGGTACTCTCACAGCGATGCAGTAACGTGTGAGGAGGGAGGTCTCGAGGCAGGAAAGCTGAGATGGCGAGGTTTGCAAGTACAGAATTGTATATAGTATACGGGACATAACAAGAGCATCAAGGACGCGTAGCAGGTGATGTTCGTGCAACCCAGCTGTTCCATTTGTGACCCGGCGGAGGAGATTGGAAAGCTGTGGTTGTGGAGTGTCCGCAAAGTGGGTACAGTACTGCCCGAATAATCCGAGGTGAGACCAAGATCTGGATTGTGTAAACGTGCGGTACGCGGCTCCGAAAAATTTGTACCTGAGAAAGAATGCGGTCCGGTACCACCTCACGCTTATTACTGGCTACGAGAAGAACAGAATTTGAAGTCGAAATTGAGAGAGCGACAGACGTGGCATAACCTTGGATGACGTTACACGCGTGCGGAAGAGTGTCCTCAATTTGGCCTGGGCTGCCCATGGCTAACCACAGCGTGATGTCATCCAAGATAGAGTAGGAGAAATGGGGGATGGGGATGGCACCTAATAGGGGAGAAAGCGAAGCTATAGCGATGTTAAAAAGGGTGAGTGACAAGATGTAGCTTTGAGGGTACTACCTGCTGGACAGAATGGGGGAGGTAGAACCAGGGACAGAGGAAAAAGCATTATGTTTAGACAAGAATGAGCTGATACAGGTATACATACGAAATCCACAGTTGTGGCTAAGTTAACGAGAATGACATCGTGCTGAACATTAACGAAGGCCTTATTAATGTCAAGAACATGGAAGCGACGAAGCTGAAAAGAGATAGAAAAACCGTGAACGTCGCGGGAAATATGGAGGAGCATATCCTGTGTGGGCATGTAGAAGCGGAATCCAGTTTCGGTAAAAAGGAGAGCAGAGGTGTTAGAAAGGTCCCATTCAAGGCGCGCGAAGGCCATACCTAAAACAATTTACCAACACAAGAAGTAAGCGAGATAGGGCGAAGATTTGGAAGAGTGTGTGGTTTGCCTGGTTTCGGGATCGAAATAATTCTGGAAAGTTTGAAAGAGGCCGGCAGCTCGCCACTGCACCAAATGTGGTTAAAAAGAGCCAGAAGTTCAGAAACTGCGCTGTCGGGAAGGTTGCGGAGTAGCTTATAAGTTATTGGTTCTTCCCCGGGCGTTGTAATGCGACGAAGTGTGTTGAGCGCTCGGTGCCGTTCTGTTGCTGCTAAAGGCTTGTCGAGGGGGATCGGAGGGAATTAAGTCTCCGCATGCGAGCTAGGCAACACGATTGCGTGTACAAGTGGGAATACATTAGTAAACGGAGGCACTCTGCTAGTGCGTTACGCTGTTGCTTTCTCTAGAGGAGGGTTCGGGGAACAGGGTGGACCGGTGAGGAAGATTTAATGAGCGAGCGCAGGAGGAACCACGCCTCTTTGGGGTTCATTGCTTCATGGAGAGTGCCACAGAAAGCCCGCCAGTTCGAGCGAAGTGACTGATTGGCGTAGGCCTGAGGTTCCTGTGTTAGGATGCTTACTTTAGGGTGCAGGAGACGCTTGGCTTTGTTTTCGCGCCACCAGCGAATGAGGGAGAGGCGCGAGTCATAAAGGTTCACTAGATGGGGGTCAATGAAAAGGACACCAGCGGTCGGGGCGAGATATTTAGTCTGGTAAATCGACAAAATAACTTCACCATTTCTTTCATTCGAGGTCGTCAATTTGTGGCTGCGTTGTAAATCTAGGGCCGAATATTGTTTGACATCATTGAGTGTGGCTTAGCTGTCGTGGTCAGTTGCGTAAGAAACCATGCAACAAGGAGATTTTCATACGTATGATCGAATCTTTCAACGAAGAATATTTCTGAAAGATGTTCCCAGA
>JABSTR010002965.1:0-55044 GCA_013339765.2 Haemaphysalis longicornis | reverse complement strand
TTTTTCCGTTCAATGTCTGGAAGTGTCGACCAGAGCATATCATCTGCATAGATGAGGCATTTTAGATCTTTCAATGCCCCTACTGTCCAAGCGAGCGGGAGAAGGGCAAGGTTGAACAGTATGGGTGCCAGGACCGAGCCTTGTGATACTCCGCGGCATGTTGAAAAGGAGCCAACCGCCTGTCCTGAGACTCTAATTGAAAATGTGTGGTGTGTTAAAAACGACTCTATCAAGAACACCACAGGCGCCGGGCACCCAAGCCATCGCAGTATCTGTAGGATTGTTTAGTGGCTCACATTGTCGTACGCTTTTTTCACATCTAGGGAAAGAATAGAACGAATGCGATAAGTGCGTCCTTCTATGAGTACGGAAGTAGAGAACGCTTCAAGGCCGTCCTCTGCGCCGATGTGGGGCCCAATGCCGATCTGAGAGGGATGGTACCAACCCATGCCCTCAAGCCACCATGTGAGCCTTGATGCTAGCATACGCTCAGCCAGCTTGCATAAGGTACAGGTCAGAGCAATCAGCCGTAGATGACTGAGCCTATCCGGTGGTTTTCCTGCTTTCGGGACGCCTATGATTTCTGCGTGCTTCCAGAAAGTGGGTACGCATCCAGAGGCCCAAGCTTCGTTTATAGTGGTCACTATGACCTGAAGATACTTCTCTGTGCAGTTCTTATACACTTCGAACTGTATACCATCAGGGCCCAGTGCCTTATGTGTTCCTGCTGAGTCGATAGCTGCCAACAATTCCGCCATGGTGAAGGGGGAAACAAGACCAGCTGCCTCTTCCATGGTAAGCGGTCGGCCTGCCTCAGGGGGAAGGGGTGAAGGTCCCCCAAAGGACGGAGGAGGCGTGTCATAATTGGGGAGAAAAGCTTTCATTGCCTCCTCCGCAAATTCTTGCAAGGAGAGACCCGATGCAAGGTAAGCAATGTCCAAGGGGTTCTGCGGCTTGCGGCCTCATTTCATTGCCTGAAACGTGCGCCATATTGAGGCTGTGTTTGTTGAGGGACCGAGTGAAGCACACCAATCCATCCAGCGAGCCCTGGAAAGGCGTCGTTCATGTCTTCCCGCTTGGGCTGTCAGGTGATTAAGGTGGATCTTGGCACTCTCAGATGACGGTTGGCGGGCCGCAGTCAGTTCTGCGCGACGGCGGGCGGCCCACAATCGGAGCAGATGAAGGTCAGGCGTAGGCCTGGCTTCATCTACCCAAGATATGTGCGTTGATGCGTGCAGAGCGCTTTGTAGGATAGAAATAGGGTCATCAGTCTCTTGTTTGAGTGGGGAGAGCTGTGATCTGAACTCATCCCAATCGATGATCCGGCAGCGTCGACGAAGTCCGGCACCGGTCCTGCAGCAAGCCTAATATAAATTGGATGGTGATCACTCGCCCAGCAGTCGAGCTCCAAGTGCCATGAGGGCGCGCCGTGCCCAAGCCACCAAGTAAGGTCCGGAGAGTAAGACGGTGCGCGAGGGTGTGTTTGCCGACGAGTGGGGCTAAGAGCTTCATTTAGGAGTTGGAAGTTCGCCTCCCTAAATGTGTCTTCAACCAGCTGACCTCTAGAGCTGTTCCTCGGGTAACCCCAGGATCCATGCGGAGCATTAAAGTCTCCACACACCAGAATCGGGACTCCTGGGAAGTTGTGGCGGAGATGTGAAAGCCAGCCTAAGCGAATTCGACTGGCATTACCACTGCTCGGTCGAGCGTAATAACATACGAGAATCACCTGTGAGTGGGAGAGAGAGAGAGAGAGAAATTACCTTTATTGCTTCGTCCTGCGAGAAAGGTGCGGGTCAGGCCACGCAAGCATTCGCCGCACCTCGTCTAACTACTAGGTAGCGGGCGGAGCCCGAGGCGTCGTGCCCGGCCGGCCGCGCGGGTTACTCGGATCGCCCGCGCCGTCGCCGTCCGCTCGACCCCCGCGGGGGCTGGGAGGCAAGGGGCGCTGGCTTTCCTTTCGCCGTTGCAGCGCCAGAGCTGCCTCGAGCAGCTGGACGGCCCTGAGCTGGTTGCCGTGCTCCGGGGAGCCGATCAACTCGCGAATGTCCGGCGGGAGGCGGTCGCCTCCGTCGCGCGCGCACTGTTCGTCGCAGCCCCACATGATGTGGGCCAGGTGCGCGGGCACTCGCGCACACACACAGCACTCGGTCCGCTCGTAGAGTTCCGGGCACACGTGGCGCGCCAGCGCCGGCGTGAGCACGGTCTCGGTCTGTAACTGCCGCAGGAGCACCGCCTCCTCCCGGGACAGGCCGGGGTGTGGAGGCGGAAAAGTCCCTCTTTCGCGTCTGTACCACCGGAGCACTTCTCCGCAGGCGACGAGGGGCTCCCCTGCGTCTTCGTCATGGTCGTCGTCTGCTTCCTCCCCGGAGTCTTCTGGGGTTCGGTCGAGGCGGGGGGGGGGCGCGGTCCGGCACGTGGCGAGGACTCGGGCCGCGGCGTCCGCCTCTTCGTTGCGGTTGTGGTGGCCGTTGGGCAACTCCCGGCCCGCGTGGGCCGGGAACCACCGGATGCTCGTGCTTTTGGCGGCCCCCTCCCGGATCCGAGAGAGGAGCCGCGCGGTGCTCCTGCACACCGTGCCCCTCGCGAAGTTGGAGATCGCCGACTTGGAGTCGCTGAGGACGGTCCGCGTGCCGGGCAGGGTCAGGGCTAAGGCGATCGCGGCCTCCTCGGCCTGCCGGGCGGTCGCGGCCCGCACGCTCCCGGCGTTGTGCAGTTCTCCCGAGGTGGCCTTCAGAACCACCGCCACGAAGGTGTCGGCCCGCTCGCGGTGCTTGGCCGCGTCCACGAACACCGCTCCCTCGTCCTCGTTGTACGTTCTGGCGAGCGCGCGCGCCCGCGCCGACCGGCGTTCGACGTTTCGCTCCGGGTCCACGTTCCTCGGGAGCGGAGGCACTACGATACGGCGTGCGACGTCGTCTCGCAGCGGGGCCAGCTCGTCTTCCGCCGCGGGACCGAGGGGCGGGCGGAGGCCCACCCGTTGCAGGATTTTGCGCCCGGACGTGGTGCTGCCCAGGCGCTCCAGCTGCGATACGCGCTGCGCTTCACTGATCTCCGCCAGGGTGTTGTGGACCCCCAGGGACAAGAGGGCGGCGTTGCTCGTGCCGTTCAGGAGGCCCAGGGCCGCCCGGTAGGACTTGCGGATGGCAGCGTCGATGCGCTCCCGTTCTTGTGCCTTCCACTGGTGAAAGGCGCCCACGTAGGCCAAGTGGCTCACCACGAAGGCCTGCAGCAGTCGGAGGAAGCTGGCCTCGCGCATCCCCCTCGAACGCGTGGAGATTCGCTTCACGAGGCGCGTGGCTATGCCCATCTTCGTGATCAGCTTCTCGATCGTCGTGCCGTTGCCGCGGTTCGCGTCCACGTGCATTCCCAGGACTCGAACGCTGGGGACCGTCGGGATGGCCGTGCCGCCTGCCGCTCGTACGACGATGTTGCGCTCCGCCTCCGCGGCGGCGCGCTTTCGATACCGGCCCGGCGGGGGCAGGATCAGCAGCTGCGATTTTTGCGGCGAGCACCGCAGACCCGTGCCCGCCAGGCCGGCCTCAATGGTGCGTACCGCCTCCTGCAGCGTCGACTCGATGTGGCCGTCACTGCCTCCCGTGACCCACAGGGTGATGTCGTCGGCGTAGATCGAGTACCGGACGTCCGGGAGCTCGTCCAGGCTCCGGGCCACTCCGATCGTCACCAGGTTGAACAGGAGCGGCGAGATGACCGAGCCCTGCGGGGTGCCGGTGCTTCCGAGCTCGCGCTCCTCCAGTTGCGTGCCCCAGACCTCCAGCCGCGCCGTGCGCCGGGACAGGAAGGCTCGGATGTAGTCGTAGGACCTGCGCCCCAGGCCGAGGCGCGACACCTGGGCCAGGATCGCAGAGTGCCGCACCTTATCGAAGGCGCTCTGCAAGTCCAGGCTCAGGATCGCTCGGTTGTCCGCCGTGGCCCCTCCGGGAGCGCCAGCACCTCGTGTTGCAGCAGCAGCATGGCGTCCTGCGTGCCGAGCCTCGCGCGGAAGCCCAGCATCGCGTCGGGATACAGCTCATTGTCCTCGAGGAACCGCTGCCACCGGGCGTTCAAGACGTGCTCCAGCACCTTGCCCACGCACGACGTGAGCGAGATGGGGCGCAGGTTCTCGATGTCCGGCGGCGTGTTCGGTTTGGGAAGCAGGATGGTCTTGGCCTTCTTCCACTGCTTGGGAAGGCTGCCCGATCTCCAGCACTCGTTGAAAGTACTTGGTCAGCGTCACCATCGCCGCGTCGTTCAGGTTGCGCAGCGCCTTGTTGGTCACGCGATCTGGGCCCGCGGCCGAGCGGCAGTTCAGGGAGCGGGTCGCCTGTGCGGACCTCCCACTCCTCGATGTCCCGGTCGAGGCGCGTTAGGGCGGCCCGGCGTAGTCGGCATGCGTTTCGTGAGGGTGGCCGGGAGGTACTGCTCGTCAGACGCTTGTGCACCTCCTCTTCCCCCAGCTTCTTGGTCGCGGTGTACAGGATCTGCGCCATGCGGTGACGCTGATACTCCTTGCTCTTGCTCTCGTCCATCAGGCGCCGCAGCAGCTGCCAGGTGCCGCCCCGGTGGAGCTGCCCGTCTGCCTCGCCGCAAAGCTCGTACCACTGCTGCGCGCACAGCTGGCGGCTGTATTTCTCGATCTCCCGGCCGAGCACCGCCACACGCTTGCGCAGCATAGGCGAACTCGCACAGCTACTACCTCTTGCCAAGCGGTGCACCACGCGGGAAGAGGGACCTGGGCTTGTGGCAAGTGGGAACGTACATACAATTGCTTTGCCAGGGGGGATGTCCGGACGCACACCCCGGCGGTCCGGAATGTTTGGCGACCTGTTTTCTGTTCTCCCAATAAGGATATTGGCTAGTCGGTTGATTCGCACGCATAAACCGCCTCAAGCAAGAGCAGGCTCTTGCTGAACAACCATCTCCCGACATGAAAAACTACAAATAAAACTCTATGCACTCAGTACAGGTGGTGAACCCACGAATCTGTAAGGTGCGGACGGTGTTTTACGCATGATGCGTGGCCTACCCATTTAGAAGTAGCGTGCGGCCGATGTTTGACATTTCCACGTTGCGGCTGCCCGTCCACACCCCCACCGCCCCTACCTGCTGTTGTCGCATGAGCTGCGTTTCACGCAGTGGCTGGCTGTGCGTGCGCTATTCTGCGAGAAAGACTCCTTTTCGCTCCCTCCGGTTCGGCGTTCTTACTAACCAGTATCGGTGGATGTCAGAGTGTAGGTACGTCATCTATAAACCCAGCCAATCTCTCTCCCCTCATTTCTAACTCCTCTCCGACGTAATTTTTTTGCGCATGCCCATTTGGTTGCGCCGGAGAAGTTTCTTGAATACACGGAACCACCAAATTGTTCTTTTGGCTAACCAAGTAAAGCTTGGCTTTAAAAGGCCTTTTTATTTTACAATGGCGCCAAACGTTCTACAACGCGAATACTAAAGCGAGTAATTTGAAGCGCCAAATGCCCGCTATATTATTGACCGTAAAACATCTTTCAATGAACTTAGCAGTTGACGACACTCCCATGATTCAAAATCGTTAATACGACGTTGACGTCCATGTTCCTTGCCCATGCAAATTCTGCCAAGATGTTCATTGTGCGTTCACCTTCGTCGTTGCAAGTAACCTTACGTCCCTCAAATGGTGCCACAGTGGATTAACATGGCACACGTGAACACTTGGGCGGAGTGGCTCGAGCCCCCAGAGGACCTCCCAAAACAGCTCAAAATTTCTCTCCGCAAGCGAACAAAAAGCACCGGCCGGTACCCACCCTCACTCAGACACTTGACCACCTTATCATTAAGACTGACAGAAGAGGAGCACTGGGAAGCCCTCCTCCAGCACATTGAAAAGCAGTTCTTTACCAGTCGCCCCCTCCGCTTCTTCCCCCCCCCAGCAACGCAGAAGCCTTTATAGAAGGGCAAATAAAGATGTTTTTCTCTCTTTTTCTCGCGCGGAAAGAACTTCCCCAATTGGTGGAAGTCGACTGGGTTGTTGAAACCCCGTGCTGCCCATATACTGTAAATCATATAGGCGTCAGCTTGTAAAATACTGCGTACAAACAGGTGGACCCCCACGCAACTTATATTATGACCTCTTCCTGAAATAAGATCATTATTATGAAACTGAATCCTGCAAATATCACTTAGGAAAGTCAAAGGCTCCAAGTCATTAAGTGCGACACATGACTGCCCAGAAATACTTGTTTCCACTGTGCGAGACCAAGGAAGAAATAAAACACCGAGAGCGATACGTATTTCACGGGCGGCAGCATAAACAGAAAATGGTAACAACACTAGCCTTGCTCGGAATATATTTAAAGGAACGTCTCCCTTTATCCACGTAGAATATACCGGCTTGACGTAACGTGTGCTTCAGCGTACCTCGAGTATTGACTCACACGTAACTACTGTAGGTAAGAGTATGAAAGTATTGCGGTCGTATTTTCCAATGAACGATGCTGGTATGGTTAGGAAAGTACATTACCACATCGCCGCAATAAAATGTTCAGGTTTGCCTACACAAGAACTTATTAGAGACTTTCTCCACTAGTACTTCCGTAAAAAAACCTTCACGGAAAACAGAAGGATGCTTGTAATTACTTACCCATAGAAGTTGCTGATGCAACTAATAAAAGAACTACAGCAGTAATACCACTTGCGATCGTACTGTACCACATGACGGCTGCCATAGCACAAGGGGTGATACTGGCAGTCCGTCTTGAGAAGTGTATCTGATCGAACTTGCTGGTTAAATACCGATGACCCTTGGAGGCCTGAAAGCTAAACTAATCCTTTAGTCTATGTGTCCTGTGATTCTAAAATAGCCCCAGACGCTGTACAACTCAAATACTTTTAGCTATTAAAGGGTAAGCTAAGAAGATAGAGAATTTTCTCGCTAGAGTTTCTTCTCGAGCTGCCACAGAAAAGCTCAGAAATTTGGGAGCTGAAATGCAGTCCCTGTGCAACTGTTTTGTAAAACATTCTTTCGCAGGGACGGCAAAGACAGCTGCTTCGCATTGGTCAAGCAAAACTCTAGGTTGACATTTTGTGGTCAACGAAGACCAGCTTGTGGTTAAACTTAGACTGGCTCCTAATGACAGCGTTCCTAGCGATAAAGGTTGTAGGAGGTCAACATAAAATGTCCCTATGCGGCGTATTAGAGATTGCAAATTAGTGTTAAAATCCTGGAAGCTGCTTAGAAATGCCTTCACGTCAAGCAGCCATCGCTAGGGAGGGTCTTTTTTTTAGATAAGAAAAAAATAAATTATTTCTCCCATTTTAGGGCAAAAAATGCTTCACTTTTCACGAAACAAAAAATAAAAGAAGGCTGGTTGTAAATTCCGGGAATGGTGAATTTCGTCATTGTCCTCTATGCAGGAAGGCGTTCCGCGCTACGCCTTCAGCCCACTTGCCCCTAGAAACAATTGACGATTGTTTAGCAGTAAATTGATCGTTCGTAAATTTCGTTCTTGACGATAACGAAAACAGGAAAAAAAGCGTTCGCCTTGATTACGCAGACGTAACAACGTTGTTGCTGTATTTTCCAGAATCTCATTTCAGATCGACGCCTACTGCAGTTTTTTTTTAAATTCGCAATTACTGTCATTACGATGTTGTGAGATGCATTGAATGGTCGCTGTGAACTAAAGCGAGAGAAGGCAAAACCCCGCGTTCTAGTGATACCCCGATCTACACCTGCTTCTTTGTGTCTATATTTGTTATGCGGAGGCCGTGGCGAAGCGGCCTGTTCTGTTTGAACATTCGCCTCTAAGAACTAAGTTTTGCGAGCAACAAAGTGTCCTTAAGACGCATGCTGATGCACAATCTCAAAACACGAAAAAGCACCCTCCAACATCTCACTAGATTGCTACCCTACCTAACTGAATTTTCGCCCAGAGCTGGGTACTCAATACTGTGCTTAGCTTTGAGGCAGGGTCCTCCAATTCACGTCCAGCGTAGCACCCTCTCTCCCCCCGTCCGTGCTGTCGATATGCGCAAAGCCTCTAACAGCGTGAGGCTTGTATCCCTGAAGAATTAGCACACACATTCTGCAGTCAGTGCTATCGCAAGTGTATTTGCGGTTTTTTGGAGAATTAGCCCGGTCGAGTAAGGAAAACATACCCATGACAGAACCACAGGACCTACTACTTGGATAGAAGCACAAGCCTTGGGCTCTTTCCTCTGGCTTGTGCTTCTCAGCTTTGGAATATCTCGTATTGATCAAGCGCCCGAGCAACGTCGCCTATGTCGGCGATACTTTCGTATGGGTAGAAGTGGCTGACCTTAGAAATCTGGATCACAGGTTGGACGAGTTACATGGTGTCCCTAACTGCCTCCTGGATATCTTTCGGCATCGAAGTTGCCCCTGTGGTAACAACTTTCTCGTCCGCGGCTATCATTCTGTCCCCTTTCTGCCCTACACAAGGTGACCCACCGCTCTGACACGCTGATTCTCATCTAAAGGGGATAAAATGCGTGCTTGAGGAGTGATGTCAGTGGTCAACAATGAAGTAAAACGTTCGAAAAACCATCTTAAGCACATCTGAAAAGTCATGCTTCGTCGCATTTTGTGAATGTCAAACAAATGACTGCCTATGCCTTAGCCCATGGCGTGGAGTCGACGTGCGAATGACGCACCTATAACGTCAGCAATTTGAATACAAAACATACTCGCGTCGTGTATAGCGCCATGCTTTGTAGTGTTACTGGAGTACCACACTAGGTTCGCGCGGAAGCCATTAAAATTGTGCCCCATAACTGTTCTGTTCGCTGCTTCCTTCGAAGAAACCTCAGAAATGCAGGAATATGGCTGTTCATTGAGGCTGGGAACCGGAAATTCTGCTTCCTCCACTCCTGCACAGACAAGCGGCCCCAACGTGAGAAACATCCTAAGCGGTTGACAATCGTCACGCGCAGACATTCCTCATACGCACTCCAGAGTTCGTACACGTGCACTTTCGTATACTGTTCGGGCAAATTCGCCAATTCAATTTACGATTGTGCACGTCCGAGCCGGTCTCGTGAATGCAGGGGCTCGCTTAAAGCTGTTCATAGCTAGGAGTTTAACCGGCTCTCACAGCTCATGGAAGCCCACTGCTTTATTATTCTAAGCTGAACTCTATTTTTAAGAGTTAAGTCTTAAGAACACCGCCTATGACACCTCTGAGTGCTTACCGGGGCGCTCCAAAATAATTCCTTCCGCAATTCTCAAACAGCGCTAACTAATTTCGCACACCATTCAATAATACCACATTGCTCATGACGGTTCAGCACATGGTTAGTCTGCTTGCTCGAAGTGGATACCGGGACATATGGCACAGCAATCCGTCAAGCACGCTGCCAATGAGGATGGGCATTCGCACCCTCTAGCAATTGCTCGAAAAAGAAAAAAAAATTGCTAAGAGAACAGAGACAAAAAGTTCATGAGGCATTCCTCTCTGTGAAGGTAGAAAACCCGGGACGCTTTAGTCCGGACTATTCGCGGCGTCTCCATTACCACACGCAAGAGAAATCCAAACTGGAAAGCGGCAACATGTCTTGACGACGGAACCGGTGACCCGAGGAGCCGGAAGAGATTAGACACGCAAGCGCTTGGAACGCTGACAAAGAGGACGCGGAGAAGGTAAATACGGTCGACGCGGGTCACGCAGCGGCAATACTTTCAGAAGCAATACTTTCGTCAATGTTTTCAGGCGAGGTAGTCGGCTGTTTTGGTAGGCAGCTGGACAAGCCGGCGGGAGGAGCAACCGGAGAGAAGCCACGGACCCCAGTAGCGCGGTCCACACAGAAGACAAATTAGCCTGAACGGCAGTTGTTTGGCTGAAATACGTCTTTGAAACTCCTCACGGCAGGGAACGTACACCCATGTTCGGTAGAATGGTGGCGGAAAAACTACCAGTTTATTCCGGTGGCCAAGAGCCGTCGTCAGTAGGCGAATTTACCACGATTGTACATCTCCCTAAAACAGAGTATCTGGCTGTGAATACTACGTTTGTCCTAATGGGAGTACACAAAACTCCCACAACTCCTCCTCCTCCTCCTTCACCCCTTCCGCCTCTACGTCTCCTTACATAATGGCTTCCTGTTGGTGTCGTGTGCTGGGGAGCTCTACAGTCGTCGAAACCGCCACTCGTTGTGAACATTGTTGTACCAACCTGGATCAACGTGCGACGCGCTGCAACGTCACCTCCGAGTGAACGACCTTCGAGCCGACGGAGCACGCCAGCAAGCAACGCGAGGCCTAAATGCAGTGGCCGCATACGGAGAGTGGCTCGTCGTTGAAACCAATGGTATTCCGCCACTGCGAGCCGGTTCAAGGTAAGCATTGCACGTTTTGTGACCTGTGGCCCCTTTAGTGTCAAATGAAACTCAGTGTTTCCCGTGTCACTGTACCGCCGATTCTCCCCCTGTCGAGGAGAGCAAAGTGCACAAGAGAGGGCGCCATGCCCGGAACGTCACTGGGGAGGCCGAACGGTGTGAAAACACTGCGGATGTCACTAGTCTTGGCTTTTTTGTGTGCGCGGGTCGCGAGCAGACTGAAAAGTTTCAGCACTGTAAACAGCGATGGAAAAGTAAACTAGCAAGGCTAAGTGTTTTTGTTACGCTGTATCCGTGGCTCATCATTTGCGGGAGAAGCTGAAATTTGGCGGGCGAGCGAGCGCCGCAGAGCCGATTTTCTTGAGAAGTACGAGCGGTGCCGACCGCTTCTCGTACCTGGTGGATGACCGCCGCGTACACCTGCCGGCCGCATAGGTTTCACTGTGGAGGTAGAGGGTCACGGCGCTATGGGAGAGGTCGACAAAAGGAGCTCTCCATGCGCTAGGCAGGTGCAGATTTAACCAGGAGGTGCCACCTGCGGGAGCATTTCGTGGGGTTGGCGGAAGTCTGTGTTGTTTGGCAGCGCTAGAAACCATGTTAATTTGGCGGACGCGTCAAACTACGGGAATCTTTTCGCAACTTCAGGCAGACAGAGGGAGAAGCGCATGGTGGGAGTTCGGGGGGTGAAACCGCTAACACAACCCTACACAAGGGGGAGACATGGCTATGGAAAAGCATTTGAGAAGTTGTCCGCTACAATTAAAAGTTGCATTCTGTTTTGAACAACACCTCCTCTTGACCTCCGTGGTCTGGACCAGTTGGTCAGCGGAGTTGTCTGGGATGAAAGTATGACTTTGCATAGCATTAAAAAAAAATTCACACACTGCAGAACTTAGAGCACAGATGACAAGTGCCGCGTAATTACAATGCCGTTTCTTTTTCCTTTTTTTTTCCAGATCGGCTGTACAACACGTGCCTGTGAATGCTGAAAAAAAAAATAAAATAAAAGAGCTCTGTTATCGCTGTAATGCTAATGTTCCCGTGGCTTCCTGAAAAACATGCCAAGAGGCGGCGGCAAAGTCGGTGTTTGGGAGCAAGTGCAAGCGAACAGCGCAACTATGAGTGCATGGTGGACGATTTGCAAATGGCTTCCATTTTTTTTTCGCTGAAGAGAGCTGTAATAGTTAAAGGTCTTAGCAAGATACATTTTCTCGATGGCCGTGTTTTATTGATTGAGCCTTTTAATATAGTGGGGTTATTAATGTGCTCAGAGGCATGATTGTATGTATGACATTTGTATGCAGGAAACTGTCTGTGTGCAGAAAACAGACGTTTCACGTTTTGCTGTTGAAAGGTTCGAAAAAAAAACTAGTAATTACGCACAAAGCAGTTACTCAATACCCCTAAAATAAAATAGCTACGAGCTACTAGCCACGAACAGCTCTCAAATACAGTCACAAATTCCCCCATCGCATTAACATAAAACACCTAAAAGACAGCAAAATTATTTCGTATGCAGCTGAACAGCACTCCCCACACGGGAAGGGGGGGTCTGGCTGTTTGAATGGGAAAGTTGGCCTACTTGCGGACTGCTGACGCAGTACTGCTGCGTGGTTTACTGGAAGCTCTTGCGCGGGCGGCTCAGGAGCAGGAGGTCAAAATGCTTGGTGTACGGCAGCTCCTCACACACAATACTGGCCAGAGGCGGCACCAGCTGTGGAGTTATAATTACAAGTTTGCCTAGCTTTTCGCGCAAAACCGACTTGATCAGTTCTGCCAAGGAGCAGACGTCACCATACGTTGGCGTACTCACTCGTGAGTACACTCCTTTGTACTCATCTGTAATCAAATTCACGAGTGAGTATGATTATGAGTGAGTACACACCCAGATTAAAAAGTACGTACGATGACGAGTGAGTACAGGGGTAAGTCTACTCGTGAGCACAGTACTCATGAGTAAACTACGCGTATGAGCACTCATGAGTGCAGTACTAATGAGTATAAGTACTCATGAGTATGAGTGCTCATGACTACACAGTACTCATGAGTACATAGTACTCATGAGTGCCATACTTTTGAATACCGTATTTGCGAGTGTTTGCACTCGTGAGTACGTGCACTCGGGAGTAGAGTATTCAAACAACTTTTATCACGAACTCGAGTCCGGACGTGCGTTTACGAGTCGCAAACATTTAGCGTTGCCGCTGTTCTGCTGAAATCTGAAGGATGGTTAAGTCAGACAACAAAAACTGCGCCTCTCTCCTTTCCCAGTCCCTGATTGGCGCCGTTAGCGTTTTGTGGTTGTTGCTCACTAAGGGGTTACGGTGAAAAGGGAAAAACGAGGGGGTGAGGGCCATGCGGGAAATGCGGCTGCAGTTGTTCTGCTTTTAGGGCACGTGTTGATTTCCGCAGTTATTTTTGTTTACAAATTCGCCACCTGGAAACGCGTGGCTGCTTCGTTGCGCTTGTTGCATCAAGTCGGGGGGGGGGGGGGGGGGGGGGAGGGGGCTGCTAACAATGCACGCACTACGCGCACTGAAGTCGCGCTTTCTCGCTCTTCAGCAGTTGCCGTTGACGCACGTCACGCTGTGTAGTCATGTCGTGAGCCGAACCGCTCATTTAAACCATCGCTATCAATTTACGTGATTCGCGTCAAATCGACTGCACGGTTTGTGCCACCGAATTCGCCCGCACCATTCCGCCGTGCGCCTTCAAGCGATAAGTTATCTGATGTACGTGCACCCATCTGGTTTTATTGGGCTCCCGTTTTGAGACATTTTGCTCAGTTTAGCTGGGGCTATTGTCTCGTGCAGTGCCATTTACAAGTGAGCATATAACCCCACCGTGCAGGCGCGGCGGTGGAATTCGCCGCTGCAACGGAAATAAAATATCCGAGCACACTTAAGCACGCTTGTAAATAGCGAATCGGATATCATAATGCCCAGTTTAACAGGTGCGACGCCTTGTTTCGGCTCGCATATTTTGTCAAGAGCTCTGGCATCTTGCCACTGGAGGAGCGTTTTGCTTTCGAATGACTTTGCTTTTCAATGGCAACTCGATTCGCCACTTTTCGTTTATGCCACCGTGTAATGAGGAAGCTGACGGCTATGGTGAATTTCGGTGGTTGTTATTCTCTACCTTCATCTGCTGTTTATTGGCGGGGCGACCACCCCTCGCTAGCCATTACTACAGAGTTGAAGCTCGCACTGTGAGAGGCTTCGTGAAGGGGCCGTTTTTATATATGATGAAGGCCAACGCCAGACGCCGGGTTTTTCGCTTAAGCTCGCGTCTTGGAACGTCTCATAAAATATGTGGCTTGCACATAAACGGCGCCGCCGCACTTTTTGATCGATCGCTGTCAGCTTCACCAGGGCTGCTCGAGATAACAGCTGTTCGTGTACTTGTGAATCGGCACCGTTATGCTGCAGGGCAAACTTTCGAATAATAAAATTCACAGCCCTTCCACCCCGTGAAGAGGGATGGCCAACAAAGCTGCGGTGCCCAGCCTCAACGCGAGGTTTGACTGTGTCTAAGGGGTGCACGAAGCAAAACACGTTTGTTTGTAATTTGCGATTGAGCATTGTTCCTGGCTATTAACTGAAAGTCCAGTCCTGCCCAGTCACTGCTACTCGCGCATGCTCAGCGCGGCTCTTCACGAGCTACTTGAAACGGCTATCAAGCGGCTCCGACGCAGCGTCAGACTTGGCTACTGCGCAATTGAGGTGCACACCTGGGCACGCGCCGGCGCCAGTGCGTCTGCCGCGGCTATGACGCAACACAATCCAACCCAATCCACTTTAATCAATCCAATCCAAATCCAATTCAATCCAATCCAATCCAATCCACTTTAATCCAATCCAATCCAAATCCAATTCAATCCAATCCAATCCAATCCAATCCAATGCCCCTCGCGCTTGCGCAGAACTAGCCACCATCAGAGTTGCCACCATAGCAGAACAGCCCTTCACGGCACACGCGAAACTGCTCAACCTCGGCCAGCTTACGCTACAAAACACAGGAATCTTGGGTAGAAATTTATTACAGCGCGGGTATGGTAATCACGGCGCATGCTCTATGGAGGCCCTAGGACCTTTTTAATTTTGTATGATGTTTTCCATGCCCCGGGTGTGTGGCACGCAGTTTTACGATTCCGTGGATTTGAGTTGGCTCCGCAACGTGGCGCTACGCTCGCTAGCGATTCCTGTCTACATCGCTCTGGGACCGGAGACGATCTCGTGGATCCTAGCCATTTACAGCTTTGCTGTAAAAAAAAAGATAACAGCCGCAGACTATGGAACCAATGCATGAACATGGCAACTATAGTTACGTCGGTGAAGCTACCACGCCCCCGAAAAAGGCGTCTGCAAACTTTGTTTTCGAGTACACAAAGCCCGGAAGAGCAGTTGGACAGTGCTGTAATGGCTGCCAAACACCGGAAGAAAGTGCGTGGACTACGGCCCTCGACTGCGAGGGATACCCGCTCCACGCCCCCCTACCCACACCCACCCACCACACCCACACGCACACGCGCGCACGCACACCGTTGGGACTGGGCCACCCCCGCTCAGTCACCACTGTTGCGAGGTTGCCCTGCTCAGTCCGTTATCGACGCGGCACAGAGCAGAGCGACGAAGTAGTCGAGCCGACGGTGATTTGAAGCTGCATTTATATACGACATATACAAAGGTAGCCGCAGCACAAAGGTATGACTTGCACAAAGGCGATAACACTTCTCAACTTAGTGCCTCCGATGAGATGCCGGCGCCCCGCCGATGCTTCCGGGCTGGTTTTATACCCCCGGGTTTCCGTTGCGGCCACGTGCAGTTCGAATCCCTCAGATCATGACTATCACTGGCCACGGTTTGAACCCGGCAAACGGAGGCGGAGCGATTGCGTCAGCCGAGCCGCCCGGATAGGGAAAGGGAAGGCGACTCAGTGGCGCTGTCTCCATGCGGGACTCGCTGCGTGTCTGCCGTGGACAGTTCGTCCCAGGCAGGATTCGGCGACGGGAAAGGGAGAGCAGACTCGGCGGCGCCTTTCCCGCCAAGATGCAGTACGTCTGCCGCGGGCGGTTTGACCGAGGCGCGAATCAGCCCCGCCGTCGGCACGTCGCCAAGCGCAGTGTATATGTGTCGGGCGCTCTGGCACAACACACACACGCGTACAAAAATGAGTGGTTTAAGTCAGACAGGTGTGGGCTTTGCCCGGACTCTTAACGGAAGTAAACATAACGACGCATTGCGCCCCTGCAGGGGAAAAGCAAAAACGCCCGCGTGTATCGGCACACGTTAAAGATCCGCAGATGGTCAAAATTAATCTGGAACCCTCAACTAGCGCGCCTCATCGCCTGCGCTGAGTCGGCGCATTAAATCCTACAATCAATCAATCAATCAATCAATCAATCAATCAATCAATCAATCAATCAATCAATCAATCAATCAATCAATCAATCAATCAATCAATCAATCAATCAATCAATCAGTCAATCAATCAATCAATCAATCAATCAATCAATCAATCAATCAATCAATCAATCAATAATTTTTGATTACCTAATTGATTAATTAAATAATAATCAATTAATTAAGTATTCATCAATCAATCAATCAAACACATATTTGGTACCTGCGCATGGCTTTCATCGCGCTCATCCAAGGGGAACGATGTGACGCTGGAGGTTAACCTTGTGTAATGGACCTCGGGTGGGATAAAGGCTGCTCGGTTCGTGGCGACCGCAGAGAAACAGCGGACAGAAAACTGCTGTTTTCCGCACGACAACTTCTCCAAGAAGCACTCCGCGCATTTCCTTGTATCATCTGCGCGCGAGAGAATCAACGTATAGTCTTTGTCAAAATTTTGTGGGCCATGGTGACCGTGGCCGGAGCAGGCGCGCGGCCGACCAGGGGCGCTGCGCTTGCCGCTGTCCGCTGGTTACGCGGCTAAAGAGAGTGAGGGCAACTTTCTCACTTCCTTTCGTAGTATGGTTGGTGCGATAAGTGCAGCGAGGCCGGTTTCTCAAAGCAGGCGCACTTCGCTTCAGGGCAGGCACTTAGCGGAGCACTTGTCGCTCCGGACACACTACAAAAGCAATAGCAAATGTTCCCCTCTCTCTTTTTAGCCACGCAACCAGCCGACAGCGGCAAGCGCAGCGCCCCTTTTCGGCCGCGCGCCTGCTCCGGCCACGGTCGCCATGGCTTACTAAATTTTGGCAAAGACTGTGCACACACGGCACGTATACTCCTGAATCCTACACGAGGAAATTTTCCTTTCATGTTCAAAAAAAAAAAAAAAAAACAAAAAGCCCGGTGATAGTTTTCCCGTTCCCGCGCGGTGGTCGCTGATCTATCTTCTCTTCCCCATTACCCCTTCCTTTTCCTACCCCAACCACCTTTGTACCACTACCTCAACCCATATTTCTACGCCCTCCCATTCCCGTTCTCTCCCTGCGATACATATGTGGTGCAGCTGGGAACCTCTTTCCCTCTCACAGTCACCTCACCTCACCCTCTTCGTTTGCTTGGAGTGCGCTGCGGATAGAACGTATGAACGTTAAACAAGCTTTCCCTTTGCACGGGCGTTGTTTCATACGCTGTGGTTACTCAAATGAATTTCCTTGTTCACATGGCCAGATTACGCCAAAAACGAGAACATGCATATTTGATGCTGGCCGAAATTTTGGTCTGCTGTAGAGTAATTAGGGGATGTTTGGTGACGCCGCTATACTAAAGCCTGCGCAAAGTACTTCGCTGTAGGCTGTTGCGGTTGAGAGTAGTATTTTGGAAGTTGGAAGTGCGAGGAGACATGGGTCGCTCGCACTTCGGCGGTGCCCCTCTCTTGAGTGTGAACACCACATTCCGCCTACGGTCTCTTGGCATTTTTGAGGTGAAGGAGACTTAGAGCGCCGAAGAGCTCATCTTGCACACCGTCGTGGCTACTATAATGACTATGGCTGACTGGGGAAAAAAAGAAAGCGTGTGATGGAAGCAGCGCGCCACATTCAAAACAGTTACTGCTCCTATTACGTTATCGAAACCATTCGCTTTTGGACACAAAATGTCATCGGGGCTATCCAGTCTGTTTTAACTCTTTGATGCCCAAAACTTTAATATGTTGCTTAAGCATGTGAAAACGTTTTTATGATCTAAAAGGACTTCCGACATCACAAATATGAAGTCAGAAAAAATTTGGTGCATTAGGACGGGCACTAGGACACACTGGGCACTGGGAAACACTGGGCACTGGCTGCACATAGATCAGTTGAAAAAGAAAGCTACGTTGATCACCATGATTTAGGATGCAAGTGAAGACAGTAATGTAAAGTTAGTATTGCTGTAATTTGTAATAGGAACGAAATTGCACAATTTAGCTTACCTTTCACTAGTATATTGAGTTCTGGGCTCGATGAGAGTTGACACGCGCAAACAATACTTTTTTAGCACACGGAATTACGTGCATGCCCTCTCTTTTTTAGTCTTTTTTTAGGTCCAGGAACCTTTGTCTTCCACCAGATGGTGTTACATTTCGAAAAAGCCACAAAGTGGGAGAGAAAAAAAGATATTTTTTGAGTTGTTGCTCCTGAGCAATATTGTGCATCAAAGGTGCGAAAGCCTGGCGATGCGTATTAGCAACTTCTTTCTCATACATTGTACTTGCGCCTTATTCTTCGCTGTAGGTTTCGTTTCTTTGTCCTTTGGCACCGATTACTTCAAGCGGCTTCTTTCCTGCTATTACGTGTTTGCATTCGTTTCTTCTCTTTCATTTGTTCGTCTTAGTGTGTCAATTACGTCAGAAAGCAAACTGCAACAAGCCGCAGTCTCATAGAATCGGGGGTTCTACGAGGGTGGTTTGCACCTGTCCTACTCCCGTGACATCACGTTCAGGCTTCACGCTGCACGCACTATTCGACAACTGTTACTTTTGAAATTTACACTGTTATGAATTTTGCGAACCGGGCACATTACCTCCTCAAAGCTCCGATTTTCGGGCCAATCCCGCAAGTGGACATGTGCTATACAGGAAGAAATAGGCAGCCACAAGGACAACTACTTTAAAGATTTGTTTACTTTATTTCGTTTTGCTCTTCACCGCTGTTGTCGATAAAGCTCTGCACAGTGGTTTTTTTTTTGGTAGTGTCATTACCCCGCCAACTGTGAGAATTACCGTCAGAAATTTCTCACGACAGTCGCCTCTCATTGGTTAAGCATGCTACGCGGAGATTCTATGAGGTAAATATTCCCTATAAAGCCGTGTTTCCAGCTGCCCTGGTGACTCAGGTTCGAATTTGACAATGCTATGTTCATTTTTTAGCTTTAAGAATTTTTCGGTCATCGTGATTTTGTTAATACTTCTTAACACGAAAGCCTTTTATTCCTGGATACACAAAAATTTGAGTGAGGTCATATCCGTCACGGAAATAACGCCTAGAGCACTGCACTGGCCCGGGCCGCCCGAAGTCGATTATCGGCGGGCCCGGGCCGGGCCCGGGCTCAATGCCGCGGTCCCGGGCCGGGCTCGGGCTTCAATTTATAGGCACGGCCGTTAATAGGTCCGACGTGAAGTGTAGAAAAGAGCATCAAAATGAATATTCTTGGTTCATTTCTGCGCGCTTCTTGCTGCTAGTCGTACGCATTGTTTTGAAAACGTGTTTTGCTAGGTCTGATGGTCACTATACTGCAATTTTATTGACATTTCTTGAACTACATCAAGATTTAATATTTTGGTGTATAAATACCAAAGATACGCTTACAAGGAAGGCCCAAGAGGGGAAGGAATCAATTCAGACATCCTGGAGCTGTGCACCTATGGTTATGTATGTACACGTGTGTTTTAGATGTTGCACCATTTAAAATGTGGCTGCCGTGGCCGGGAATCAAACTCGCGTGCCAGAGAAGCACCACCGCTTAACAACCACTGCAGGTGAAGTATTTCAACGCGCGTACATACTCGTTGATTCAAATGCGGATCAAAAAATTGCAGCAATACCAATTTGTGGCCGAGACAACACGTGAAGTTGCTGGTCATCAAAAGTGATGATGTCTCTGGTGTAAGAATACGAGCTATTATTACGCCGATGTTGCGGGAACTGCTGACGGTGAAAGCTAAACTACGTGCACTTTTAACCCCTTATTTTTTGCGTTTCAGTTCATCACTTGCTTGTACAGACTAGATGCTCCGCCTGATCGCCCGGAATATAATAAACAAACTTTCTTCAGCGTCAAAGACCGGGCCTGGTCACACACGCGCGGGCCCTCCCTAGGCCAAAAAATAAATTACCGGGCCGGGTCAGGCCTGGGCTTGAAATGGCGGGCCCTGGCCGGGCTCGGGCCAGGCTCACTTACGAATGCCCGGGCCCAGACCGGGCTCGGGCTAGGTGTTACGGGCCTGGGTCGGGCTCGGGCTTCGCGAAGCGGGCTTGGGCCGGGCTCGGGCCTTAAAATCAGGCCCGTGCAGTGCTCTAATAACGCCAGCCCAACGAAGCAAGCGGCCTGTAAATGGTGCAACCTGTGCACATAGTGTCTATGGTGGGGAAGCAACCTCCAGTGCTAAAGAGTACGTCATACTTATGGTTGTTCTTGTTGGGGTTTTATATTATAGCACGGAATTGTTTTATGCCGCTATACACCAAAATTTCACTGACGCACTATTATCGTGTAAATGACGCCAGTACACCTTCGCCGAAGCGACCCGTCAACAGGACGTCGCTCGCCACGCACACCCACAAGACAGCCGCCGACGCACAAATCATGCTCAGCGGCAAATTTCGCTGCACGTTTCTCTTTTGTGTTTTACCGATTCCTATGAAAGAGGAATCAACTACAGCTTTTTACTGTAGTTTTTATTATATCAAGAGATGGACGCACAGGACTGATAGAATGGGTTGAATTACGTTTAATATAGGTTGTATTCGTTGTCATTTGGTTGGGTTAGATTAGGTTTGTTGCAGTTAGGCTGGATTCGGGTGGGTTATGACGTGTTCGGTTAGGTTACGCTAGGTTTGGCGAGGTTATGTTAGCTTACGTTGGGACGTAATATTATTCAGCAAGTTTTAGGCCAGCCAGCTTTTATGGAAACTGCAGTGAGAATTTCCCGGAGGTAATTCTCACGGCTGCCGTGAGGTTAAATGTAGCTTTTTTTCATAGAGCTAAATCCCTTCACAACCCCCTCTTCCTTCGTGCCCTTCCCACTGCCGCTTACCCTCCCTCTGGCGTCACGCAATTAATTTAATTCTCAGCTCGCCCCTTTATCTTCTTTCCATGCTCTGCTTCCTGCCATACGATGGTGACGCGGAACAAAACCAGCCGAAATGTGTAAAGATAACCTCTGACAATTGTCACTCGCCGTTGATCGTATTTTATCCAGGATAATAAACAGATGTAAACAGGCGGTATGTACCGTACATGAATCAACCATGCGGAAGAAAGAGGTACGATTATGGCCAATCCAGACGGGGGGATATGCGCCAGAGACGGGTCAGGGGAAAAAGATGAACCCCCGAAGGTGCATGCGCGAGAAACGAGCTGGGTTATCTCAACGCTCGCACCTGTGTTCCTATCGGCTTCACCCCAGCGAATAAACCACCTTAACCGGCAATCGGTGCGTCGTCTGTTTCCTCTAAAGTATATCTAATCGTATAGGCTGTACTGTCAGTAAAGTTTTCGCAAGGAAGGCGCGTCACGTAATCCCTGGAGGGAACCTGTATGCCGCGGTGACGATAAACAAAACGCACGGTGATGCAAGCTCGAAACTGTTTATCGAGCCGACGATAACTGAAGCGCACGCTCCGGCTGCAGACGGACAGACGCGCGGTAGGAACCTGCGGATGCCATGTCCGCCAAACCACCTAAAAGGAAGGCGAAGTCAGGGAAACGCGTATCCAGCGATCATATTGCGCACACACCGGCTGACGGTCGGCTGGTGGTGGTCGATGGTGCGGTCGCCACCAACACTTCTGTAGAAGCTTCCCGTCGCGTAAAACTGCCCCGCACGCAACACTTGCTCTTCGACGTTCATGGAGTCGCGAAAGCCGCCTCTAAGTCGTCACAAAAGGGGGTTTGTCACCAGCCGACTGCACAATCAATGCACAGCACTTTTCGAGAGATAAAAGGGAGGTCCAAATTCCTCCTTCGTTTAAAAGACCTGTCGGGGTAGAAATATGCCTGCTACGGCGACCATAAAAAAAAATTCATGAAAAAGTAAATTCTCTTACAATGGCCACCATTTTTTGTGAACATCATGTCGAGGCCCTGGCTGCTGCATGCCGAATTTTTAAAATATTTTTCCTTTTCTTTGCTGTGATTATGCCATTCAGAAAATACACGATGTCTAGCATTTTCAAACATTTTTAGCAAACACAAGCACATTCTCTCAGCCAATGAAGCATTTGTACCTGTATCTCAGCGTTGTGGAAAATTGATAAAAACTATATTTACACTGAAAAAGAATAAATGTGCGAGAAAACGTTTGTCAAACTTGGGAAAATCTCCTTATGGCCCATATTCACCTTGAAATTGCGGCATGTTGTGCTCGTAGTAAAAATATCAAATGCGAGCCATTCACGAGTACCAATGATCACCGTTTATTTCAGAAAGTTTAATCAGAACAGTTTTTGTTTTAGCAGAGAAAAAAAATTTTCAATTTGTTAAGCGACACTACCTCACCCCGTTGTTCCACAGAGCGTCTTCTCTGCACGGCATACACCTGCTGCATTAAAGAGCTGCGAGCCAGCGGGTTTGCGCTACAAGAATACCCTTCGCCGCAATGGTAGTTTCGTAGCGTCAGTACAGGAAAAAATTCCCCCGCAATTTCCCCGAGGGGGAGAATGTGAAAGTGCGAATGCACGGTTGTCGGCCCGCTTGCGGCGCTTGCCGCTCGGCCCCCGCAGCCCACCGCCTCGCCGCCTTCTCTCCATCTCTTCCATCGGGTTTGTAGTATCACGTGTACACCACGCAGTTATCAAGCCGCTATAACGCCGCTGAGTCGCCAACGCACCGCCGCTGACGACGTAGTTTGAGTGCGTGAAAGATATAAGGCGCGTTCTGACACCGATATCAGCGTTCGCGTCCGTGGCTTATTCGGTAGAGCGTCGGCTGCGGCCCGCAAAGTCCTCGGATCGAAACCTGGCGCCGGATCGTGTTTCTTTCTTAAATATAGAGGAGCACTGCGGACGCCGCCGCCGGCGGTGGATGGTTTGGGGTCGCTTATAAAGAGCATTCGCTCTTAAAAACCACGCCGCAGGAGCGGCCGCCACGGGCGTCCCTAGTTCCACTCGGCCGTGCAAAACTATGCCCGAGTTTCCTCCGAGTTCGATGCATATACCAGCGAAAAAACAGACAGGAACAAGGAAAGAAGCAGCCGGGACACTCGCTAGAGTGTCCCTTCGAGTGTTCCCGTCTGCTTCTTTCCTCGTCCCTGTCTGTTTTTTTCGCTGGTAATATGCATCTAAGTCAACACCAACTAGCCGAACTCTCAGCCTTAACTGTAAATCCTCCGAGTTCTTATGTCAGTCAAACCCACCGCGCCCATTCACGGGCGGGGTGTAGAAGCCGAAGGCACGCACACCCATGGGATCCACTTTGTGTGGACGTAGCGTCGTAGCCACGAAGTCGTCATTTGATGCCCTCTAGCATAGAAGAACTTGGCACCGAACAAAAATTACTCCCACCTCCCCTCGCGGGAACCCTGTGTAGATGCGACGCATAGGGGGTTCCGTTGTTGTTTCCGTTTGGTTGATTCTCCCATCGCGTGAAACGTGCCGTGAACCCCCTGCCGCGGCTATGACGCAACGTGGCGCGGCTATGACGCAACATAATCCAACACAATCCACTTTAATCCAATCCAAGCCAATCCAATCGAATCCAATCCAGAGAGAGAGAGAGAGAGAACAACATTTATTGAAAGCCTGCAATTAGGAGCGAGCCCCGCAGGGGCGAGCCTCTAAGACGCGGCCACGGCGTCGTGTCGGCGTGCTCTTTCTGCCGCTGTCAGACCGCACGCCCCGAGTTCCGGGAGGCGTCCCGTACCCGTGGGTGCGATCCTAGGCAGCTGGCGTTCGAGAGCCGCCTGCACTTGCTGGACGGCCGGGTGTTGGGTGCTGTAGTCCGACGAGGTCATCGCGTTCGTAATGTTTGGGGAAGCTGCGTTTGTGTGGCAGCCTACCGCGGGTTCAGTTCACAGTTCCACAGGATGTTGGGCTGTAGTTGCTTTGGCACTCGCGCACAATCGGCACACATCTGTCTCGTATACTACGGGGCACACATGTACACGTAGCACTGGGATTAGAAGGGACCCTGTCTGTAACTGTCGATATGTCACCGCTTCCGCGCGTGAGAGTTTCGGATGAGGCGGGGGTCGCCGTCTTCGATTAGTTCAATGACCCTTGCGAGAGAGTGTTCGCTATCGGAGAGGAGAGGGGGTGAGCGGCGGAGAGCGCAGCTCGCGCGGCGAGGAGAATGGGGGAGGGTTGTGGACGGACAACAACAACGCCGTATGGAGGGACAAGGCGAGTGAATGAGATGCAGTCGCATCTAAAATGAAGTCTCCAGGCCACCGTCAGCCAATGGTGCCGCAGTCGTGGGGGTGTTCGGTCCGAACAGGAGTTTACTCTTGTCCGAGGAAAGGCTAAGACGACACGATTTTCCGACGGGAGCCTTCTTCACACACCGTGAAAACACAGTCGATGACAAATGACACAACTTCAACGTCTAAAACGCGCTCGCCAATGCTCAAACACGCTCTTGACACGGGACGATTTCTGATAAGCGCCCTGCGTGCACACTCAACCACGCCGTAAAACCGTAAACAAAAAGCCATGTGGTCGGGAGCAGGGCGCATTCCATTCGCCACAGTGAATGCCTTTGATTACTTGGTTTGTGGTAGGGCAGAGCTACGCTGGGGCTACCCTCAAGCCACGTAGCAAGCATAATTCAGTGGAAGAACAAAACACCGAGAAATGCGGACCGCCCCGAGGCCAACAGCCAGGCTGGGGATTTCAAAGTAGTAGTAGGGTTATCTAGTTTATGCTAGGGAATGAGTATTGCAGATCGATTACAGATGGTGCTGCATGCGGAAGATAGCACAAACCATAATTTATCAACGTAAGCGTCCAGAATACAGTGCGCTGAACATGCAAGGCGTGCTGCGCGCGATTCCAGCGGTTTCGCTCGAAGTGTATCGGATGCTCCACTATCACTACTTTCATAACCCAAGCAGCTGGAAACTCGGGAGTAGCCTGTTTCTGGCCTTCTGGAATAGCGGCCCTGGTTTCGTGCTTATTATATGGTTCTATTGAGTAAAGCATCAGCGATGTTTTGTCGTTACCCTTGCGAATTTCACGGAATTCCTATGGATTTAACTTCAGTTCACACCTAAACAATGCTTAACCATTGTCGGCTTCAGCCGGGTAGTAAAGATATGCTGAGGCATTGACAGTGCATGTCAGCCACCAGAAACGCTGCAGTGCGATTGCAAGAGTGCTCTGGTATACGCAACACTTGTGGTCGCGGGAAATCTGTCATGTGTGCAATAATGAAGACTCCCTAAAACACAACAGAAGCTCCAAATGCTCGTACAATTTGTAGGACTCCGCAGGATTCGGCCAAGAAAATGCGGTGTATCTTGCGTGAAAAACGAAGAATAAAAAGAGGGGCCCCATGTGCGCCACGTCTACGTCTTCCATGGCTGGTGTCTAACGTTGCGCGTTGGCAAACGCATAGGCTTCGAGGCGTTGGCGGGGGCTCTTCATAGAAAGTAAGTAGCCTGTCGGGCGGTGATTTTCATAGCGGAAAAGCCCTTCAAAGCACTTATCGCCGGACTCAGTATGGCGCCATCTCTGAAGGGGTTCTAGGGGTGCTTGCATTCCATGCCGTACCGTAGGTTCTCCGGTGCAGGCATAGCCCCATGTATAGCACCTTATAGCAGCTTATAGCAGCTTATAGCAGCTTATAGCAGCTTATAGCCCCGTAGCCCTTTTAAAGCAAGGTGTCTGCATTTGACCTTGTATTACCCTGCTCTTGAGTAACTCGGCGCTAGGGCACTTGGTAAGGTCCCTCGTTAGGTGTCGATCAACGCATACAGACATTCATTCTTGTATTCGTTTCGCGGAAGTGCTTTTGGTAATGCTTAATAGCGACAATGACTGCTGGGATTAGGATTTATGCAGCATTTTTTGCATGTTTCGAGAATGCACAATTCTGGTATTTTTGACACATGAGATTCCTGTGTGAACTTATATGTTCTATTCATTAAAATTCGTGTAACTTTCCACAATTCCGATACGCATTGTTGGTACTCCGCAGTGCGTCTTACTCCAAGTGCTCTTAACTAGTCATGACCCTTTGCTAAAGAAAGCCTTGAAAGCCACTATTAGCTTGCGCGCCCGCTTTTACGCACAAAGCCCTAATTCCAAGTTCGGATGCAACTTGAGAAGTGTTATGCCGGCGGCTTCAGTCAAACGCAGACATACAAATTTTGGCCGGACCATGCCGGGCTCAAGCTGCGTGAATCCGCAAACCTCAGTGGCACATGTAAGAGAGAGTATTGTGCCTGTAATGTGCCTGTAAAATGTCACAGTTTATGTGCATCCATGGAGAGTGTGATAATGTCTCTGCATACCAATGCTCAGCAAGCATCCTCCACAACATTACCAGGTCCGAAAAGCTAGCTGCCTGGTCCCGTAGTTACTTCGTCGGATACCACGGGAGGCTGTACTAGATACGTCGAACGATGCTAAGTGAGACTTCCTGGTACACAAACAGCATTTCCTCACCAGACAAGGATTTGGCTACCCTGATTGAGTACATTTTCTAAAAAAACCCTAATGTATATACAATCACCCTATCAGCCTTCAGGCAATTCATTAGCGAGGTTGGAGATCTTTGGGAGAGGCTTTCGTACTGTGGTGGACAGAAGAAGGTTTATGATGCTGATGATGAATATTTAAAAGAAGGTAGCAAAGCTTTTGCTTCTACTCGAAAAGCGGAAGGAGGTTTAGAAACCAGGTATTTTACTGATTTATTGCTCATGCGTCAAAGCAACACAGCTTAGAACTGGCATTAAATATTTGAAGTAGTGACCAAAAGCGCATACAAACATTCTATTTGCTTCAAGACAAAATGAGAAGTTTTCAGCGTTTGTTCCATAGAAAAAATGACAGGTAACTGTTTTTTCGCTTTAACATTGGTTTTGAGACCTTGTATTGCATTGGCAATGTTTGTGAGCCCTCTGACGAAGTTCTCATATTCAAGTTGGGAGTAGGAATTTTACAGTGCCGGCAAAAAGGCTTTTCTGGGCGTACCTCCGCAAGAGTGTACGCCAGAATGCATGAAACATTGGCCTTACTGAATATTTCACACACTGCTTAGACATTGCAAGGCTGTGACTAGCAAGCAGTGTTGAAATACTTTTAATTATCATGCATCTATGAGGAGTTTCCTATTTTCTTCGGAGTCGTGGTTACTGCTGGCCATCGCTGCATCAGGAAGCTTCTTTAAATGAGTCTCTGTTGTATCGCTTTTTCCGTTTTGTACAGCCTGGAAGAAAGAAACAAAAACAATTGGCTCCAATCTACGCTGCGAAGGTGGTTGGAAAGCAAAGCTTTAAACGACACTCACAACAATTGCCCATGCGACGTCACTTGAATTCACACACGTGGCTCTACAAAGAGTGAAACGAGAGATTCTGCAGCCGTTACCTGGAATTCACGGGGGTGGCATCCCGAACACAGCAGCAGCGTCGGTCACGGCCGGGCTACAACGGCGGATGCCACCGCTGTACAGCCCGGCTGTGAGTCGGGATTAAAATGAGAAGTGGCTTAGCTCGGCTATGCCAGGATATACGTAGCGTGAGGTAAGGTTGAGCTGGTTATTCTTAGCTTTCCTGGTTGTCTAGGATTAGCTTCATCATAATACTTACTGCTGCTTCAATGTTTACACACCGGTATACGCATTACGTGACAAGCGGCTCCGGCGCAGCGTTACCAATCACCCCAGAGCTAAGCTGGTTCAAGAGTCGCAAGCCGGTGTTGCTGCGACGCCCATTCCATTGGTTCCACACCCGGCCACCCCTCGCATGATCACGAAGTGGACCGCGCCACCGCGTGCGGAACGGAGGTCGGCGAAGACGCTGGGTGCGTGAGGTGTGCGAGAGACGGCGGGCAGCGAGTAACGTTTTGTGCGCCGTGTGATGTCCCTGCTCCTTGTGCATGCGCAGCACGGCTCTCCAGGAGCCACGCGAAACTGCTCAACCTCGGCCAATGTAGTTCACGCTCCAAAAAAGGGAGATGTTGAAGAACCGAGGCGGGGACCGCGGGACGTGGATGATTCGTTTTTAATGTGGGTGGGACTTTACAATGATGGTGATAGTTGAGGGCAGCTGCGAATAGCCACCTCTTCCTCTTCTAATATTTTTAACATCCTCCCGGCCGGCCGATAAGTGGAGGAAGGTTCACTAAAAATTAGGAGTTAACTTTTGGAGCCAACTCCAAAAAACTATTGCCCTAGTTCACTAAACAGCCTGTTGTAATCAGAACCGACGTCATCTCCGTGGTAAGCTGCACATTGATAGTTCATTCTTCTGCTTCCACCTATGTTTCCAACCTTCTGTGGCACATGCGTTTTGTGGAGTTGGACCAGCGCACACGGCTTGTCTTTACAGTGGTCTGTCCTGGATGGCCTGGCAGTGTTCGTGCACGCTTCGTGTGGCATGAGCGTCGGATCGATTGTCGTTTCGAGGAATTCAAGCGCTGCCTGGCTCTTTCCATGCGTAGAACGCTCCTTCTTCGTGAGGCTGCTCTTTTATTCCTCGTTGTACCGATCAGTCGGCATTTGGTAACGTGCTTTGATGAAGCCATGTTTGGGGAAGTTGCGCGTTCACATCGTAGGCCCTTCCAGTTTGGCCGTTTTCGCTGCATTCGTTTGGACATAGGGGTATTCAGGTCTTTCTTACGCTCTACCATGGTAAACGAAATTCTTTCTGAAGCCGTGCTGCGGTGACGGCATCTATCAGGCGTCTCCATGGGTGAGCCAGAGTTCCTTCTGTGGTTTCGATAGCTCTGCAGTGCTTCTGCAACCTGTGGTTTGTGTGGTCCTTCATTAGGCCGTTTCTTGAGCATTGACCTTGTTGTCTTGTCGCTAAAACTTTGCACACCAGACGGCTCGGCCGGCTCCTGCTCAGCGTTCTTATTGATCCGATTATTAGTCATTTTTGTGGTCGGTAAGCTAGCCATTTTATCTTTGGGGTCGCCGTCGTCTGAGCGAGTAACGCCAACAGGTGCCTCCATTTGGCTATTCCATGAACTAATCTCTTGCTTGAAGGAAACAGCTTTCTCACTGATTTCTGGCTTATGATGAGGTTCTTTCAGAGACGCTGTTATAGTTCAGAAGGTGACTGTTCTCCAAAGTCGATTCGTTGACGTTTACGATACCATCCTGCCTTTTCAGGGCTATTGTGACAGTTTCATCGGTAGAATACTTTTCCAATTCCGGGAACAATCGCTCCATTCTAAATTTGGTCTACAGGATAAGATCTTCGAATTCATAGGCGGCTTCATATTCTTTCTCTAAATTATCGACGTCCAGAAGTTCTTCAATCTCGCCGTCCAGCTTTTTTAGGATCACATGCTTTGTCATTAGGCTCTTCTTCAATGAAATAAGCTCACCGATTGATGGTGTCTCAGTATTCATCCGTGATTTTATGTCGTTGATCAGTATAGTGGCGTCCTTTCGGACTAGGCTTCTTCGTTTGCAAAGGGCCTTCATGTCGATGCTTGGCGTCGGTAATATCTATAGGTCGCCGAGTAGAGTCATGGTAGGCGAGAAAACC
The DNA here is from genome assembly GCA_013339765.2 of Haemaphysalis longicornis. NCBI lineage: Eukaryota > Metazoa > Arthropoda > Arachnida > Ixodida > Ixodidae > Haemaphysalis > Haemaphysalis longicornis. The sequence goes on along the minus strand of JABSTR010002965.1, from coordinate 25,899 downwards.
TAAAGCCGTTTTTTCCGTGGTCCCGGCAGGCGTTTCGTTAAGAGTCGGTAGCGTTGTTGAGGCAGTATGATCGTGGTCGCCTGGCGAGGCCTCAATTGTTCGTTCGGTAGTACCGTCCGCCTGCGGTCCGAGGTCAGTGATCACAGTGTAGTTCCATGGTTTTGGTCACTCACGTCATCGTTGCAGGGCGGTTCGCACACTCCGTTCTTCAACTGTGTAGACCTTTTCATCCTGGTCACCGCACCATTTTGTTGAAGAACCGAGGCGGGGACCGCGGGACGTGGGTGATTCGTTTTTAATGGCGGATGGGACTTTACAATGATGGTGATAGTTGAGGGCAGCTGCGAATAGCCACCTCTTCCTCTGCTAATATTTTTAACAGGAGAGGAGCGTCTTTCGAAGGGTGAGACAGCGGGACCTAGTCATCCTGATGTTCTATATTGTGGCTACACCACCATGCGACACAAGCGCAGACACCGAAACATTTCGGCATGTGAGCTTAGTGAACCCCATTTATACCGATTTACACTACTTAGTTTGGTAAGTTTGAGAATTTCGAGAAAACTGAGGGTACTTTTATATTCGATATTTATCAGAACCAGTTTCTCTTTCGCCTTTTGTAATACCTCTTAAAACACAACAGAATTAGTATTCACCAATTTAGAAAACGGAGTCCCATTCATGACAAACAGGACGCGAAAGGTAGTGTTTCTCTAGCGGCGAGATGTCTCTATGTGGTTTGTACATTTTGTTTTTCCGCCCTGCTAACAAATCCTTAACGTATGTTTGCCGTAAGACCACTTAATTCCGTCGGGTCCGGCTTACCCAGGAGGTGCTGCCGTGCATGTAAATCAAGCCGTGCGAATGCAGCGCATAATGGATGCAAAGCTGTAGCAAAACAGGCCCAAAACAACCCTCGGGAAAGCAGACGACAAAGGCATACTGCCGACGGGCCCGCCTGTGCGAGCAGACACTTCCGCGCAGGGGAATGATGGGTAAATTCGCCGTGCCATCCACAGTGCACTCCGTGAGTGAAACCCTCTGCACCCCCTACCTCTCCCCTTACCCCCCCCCCCCCCCCGCCGCCTCCGTAGCGTTGGGAGTCTGTTTTCCCGCACGCCACGCAAGAACGGTTGGCTGGTAAGCTAGAGAGCTTTGGTTTAAAACAAATGAACAGGAGAATTTACCCAAGATCAGTCTTATTAAATGGGTGTCAATAACTGTTTTGTGCTTGAACAATTGCTCAGTGTTAGCTCGCACGCTTCTACAGGTCAGGATTTAGGGATTCTTGTAAGAAAGGAATTCATTAGTTCTACAGTATTTCAAGTGTGAACAGTGCGAGTAGTGGTTATATGCTTCGCAGTATTAGCAACGTCTGCTTCACCGTCGCAATACGCATTGTGCTGTGGGTCCCCCTCTACAAAGAAGTCTGTTACGGATTTCTTGGCCTACGATGTCGAGTAATCAGCCACCCATCACAAATTGAGTGAAGGGTCTAAACATCGATATTGTTACCAGATGGATTTATTTACAGTGAGGTCGGACGGTGTAGGAAGAGCGTAGATGGTAGAGCGGTCCGTGAATGATGGTGCCAAGCCGGAGTGCAACCTCGTTCTCCTCTTCTTCCAATCAGCTTGCTGAGATGGTTGACCGTTGAAATGTCATAAACGCATCGGCGAATATACGGCACTGATGGTGTGCGTAACATTTCCCCCGTCGCAGACGAAGCCCCCAGGGCGAGTCAGCTTGTGGAGCGTTCTTCACAACGTTCGAGCCGGGCAACATGGACGACTTGCGTTCTTTTGCTCTCTCGGCCAGTCGAAGTCAATCGCGAGACGACGTATGTGACATCGCTGAGCCGTTGTAGCACAACAAACGGACCCACGTAATGAGGCAGGAACTTCTCACACACGTTGCGCTTACGCAGCGGTGTCTAAAGCCACACTAAATCACCCGGTGTGTATGTTACATCACGCCGACGACTGTCGTAACGCTGTTTAGAGTGCTTCTGGGAGGCCAGGCTTCGCAGGCGGGCAAGCCGATGTGCTTCTTCGGCAAGGCAGAGCGTCCTAGCTAAGGAAGGATCGTCATGGTTGAAGAAAGGGAAAATCGTGTTGAGACAGCTACCGGGCTGCCGGGCATAAAGGACGAAGAAGGGGCTGTAGCCGGTTGTTTCGTGCTTCCCAGTATTGTACGCGTATGTGATAAATGGGAGCAGATCGTCCCAGTTCTCTTGGTCCGAGCTGACATACATAGATAACATGCTCGCTAACGTGCGGTTGGTACGTTCCGTCAGTCCATTTGTTTGAGGGTGGTACGGCGTAGCATGGCGAAATTGGACGGAACAAAGGCGAAGCAACTCTTCAACGACATTTGCAGTAAACTGACGTCCACGGACACTGATTATAACCTGGGGTGGTCCATGGCGCAACAAAATGTAGAAGCAAAAAGACGGCGATATCTGTAGCAGTGGCAAACTGTAGAGCAGCCGTCTCAGCATAGCGAGAGAGGTAATCCACACATACAATGATCCAGCGATGTCCATGCGATGAGACGGGGGAAAGGCCCCTAACAAGTCAATTCCAACTTGTTGGAAAGGACGACTTGGCGGGTCAACAGGGTGGAGTCGCCCTGCTGGAGCAGTTGTTGGATTTTTGTACCGCTGGCATTGGGTACAAGTGCGACATAGCGCTCAATAGTCTTGCGCATGTTCGGCCAGTAAAACCGTTGTTGAGCGCAGTGCAGAGTGCGTGCGAGCCCCATGTGGCCCGATGTGACGTCGTCATGCACAAAACTTAGAACAGTGCTACGGAGGCTTTTTGGCACAACAAGTAGGAGACAAGGTCCGACAGCCGAATAGTTCTTCTTGTAAAGTATTCGTTTCGCACGCAGAAACGGCTAGTAGGCTTCGATTCACCGGCTAAAGCGAAAAGCGAGTCCAAAGTTTTGTCGTTGCACTGCTCCCTTTTGAAAACAGCTGGCTCAGGGAAAGATGTCGAAATAGAGGCGAGATACTGGTCAAAGTTGTCTTCGTCAGAGGCCACTGATTCCAGTGGCAGCCGGGAGAGGCAGTCAGCGTCGGCATGCTTGCGGCCGCTTTTGTATGATACGGTGAAATCATACTCCTGCAGACGGAGAGCCCAGCGTGCCCAGCCGCCCCACAAGGGTCACGAAGGTTGACGAGCCAGCAGAGTGAGTGGTGGTCTGTGACGATGGTAAAAGGATGCCCATAGAGATAGGAGCGAAATGGCTGTGTGGCAAAAATTACTGCCAGACACTCCTGCTCCGTGACAGTATAATTCCGCTCTGACTTGTTGAGAGTGCGGCTGGCGTAAGCAATGACATGCTCACCATCACTGTGGCGCTGAACAAGCACGGCCCCAACTCCAACTCCACTGGCATCCGTGTGACCTTCAGTAGTCGCCTGGGCATCAAAATGGCGGAGAATCGGTCCGGACGTCAGAAGATGTTTCAAGTGACGAAAAGCGACGGTACAGTCCGTACTCAATTTGAATGGACCGTTTTTCCGCAGAAGACATGTCAGAGGATGGGCTATGTCAGCAAAGCCAGGGATAAAACGACGAAAATAGGAGCAAAGTCCCAAGAAGCTGCGAAGTTCCTTCGGAGAGGTGGGTTCTTTAAAGCAGCTAACGGCTAGTATCTTGTGTGGATCCGGTCTGACGCCATGTTTGTCGACAACGAGGCCTAAGCCAAGAGTTTGCCGCTCTCCGAACCGACATTTTTTTGAGTTCAAGATGAGACCAGCCTTTTCTAAACAGTCCAAAACAGTGGCCAAGCGCGTGTTGTGTTCACGAAATGTGCGACCAAAAATGGCGATATCGTCGAGGTAGCACATGCACACTTCCCACTTGAGGCTCCGAAGTACCGTATCCATGAAACGCTCAAACGTAGCAGGGGCGTTACAGAGTCCAAAGGGCATAACATTAAATTCAAATAGTCCATCGGGTGTGATAAACGCTGTTTTTTCTTTATGGTCGGGGTTCACGGGAATTTGCCAGTAGCCTGATCGCAAGTCAACTGAAGAGAAGTACGAAGCCGAATGAAGACAATCTATTGCATCATGTATGCGGGGAAGAGGGTAGGCGTCTTTTTTAGTAATTTCGTTGAGGCGCCGATAGTCAACACAGAAGCGCCATGACTCGTCTTTCTTTCTGAACAATATCACCGGAGCTGCACTTGAAGACTCTTGAATCACGTCATTCTGCAACATGTCTCGTACTTGTTCATTAATAATCTTACGCTCGGATGGTGAAACGCGGTACGGCTTTTGTCGTATGGGCCGGGCTTCCCCAGTATGTTTTGAATGGTGGATCCGTGTGGGCGGTATTGACGAGCATCGATGTGTTCGCCCGAAGTCAAATACGTGTGAGTATTGTGCAAGCACGGCAACCAACGCATGGCGTTTTTTCTGGTTCAAGGGATTCGTCGATAATACTTTGCAATTTGGCAGGGTCCATCGGGCAAGGATCAGTGGACGGATTTATGGCTTCGGACAAAACTCCTACTGAAGTTCAAACATTTTCGATCGCTTCAGCAAGTTTCAGCCCGCGTGGAAGTAGAGTGGGTTCGGGCGAAGAGTTGATAGTCCACACAGAGGTTTGTCCCCTGTTTACCGTAACAACCGATCGAGGCACCAATACATTTTTCTTTGCACAGTTTAGGGTAATCGGCTCCAGCAAAGCTTCAAATTTATCCAGATCAGTTCCCGTGCAAAGGACTGACACGACTGCGGCTGACCGCGCCGGCATGATGGTGTCGCTCAATACGCAGAGTGCGCGGGTGGTATCGGGACAAGAATCTTCTACAAGGGCAGATAGGGCGGTCCCGTCCACATATATCTCCCCATTACGACAGTCAACTGTGGCACCACACTGCTTTCAAGAAGTCTAGACCTAAAATCACATCGTGAGTTGACCGCGGCAATACTGCAAACTCCGCCCTGAATGTGTGGCCGCCAAACGAAACAGTAACTGAGAAGATTCCAAGTGGGCATAGGGACTCACCACCGACACCTTGAAATGTTACCATTTTGTCCCAGGGAAACATTACTTTGCGGCCAAGACTGGATTTAAACGCAGAACTCATTACCGACACTGTTGCGCCCGTATCGGTCAAAGCCATCGTTCGGGTGCCATCGACTAATACTTCCACTGTGTTTTTTAGCATTGATACAGGCGAAGGTAGTTCCAGTTAGGCTGTCCGGTAAGAGGCATTTCACGTGACAGTTGTGCCGCGGCCTCACCTCCATTGGCCGCGCTGGCTAGTTTTCCGGCGGCGGTGACCGACGCCGGGTGATGGTGAACGCCGCTGTCGTGAAGCGGGTGGGGTTTAGCTGCGGTCAGAAGCCGGTTAATCGCGGCGCGGTGGTGCCTCGGAGAACAAAGCTGTTGGCAGGCGAGTGTCGTAGCGGGCATTTCTAGCGTTCGGGCGGTTCCACATGGGAGTTTGCTGGTACCGTGGCGCTTGGCGGCGACGGCGGCAGTAGCGAGGAGGAATGTGGCCCTCAAAACCACAGTTTGTAGCAGACGGGAAGGTCACGCTCACGGGGAGGGAAGGATCTCTCGTAGACGCCATCAAACGCGATCATAAGCCGGGCGCTGAGGACGCTGGTCGTAAGTTGGGCGCTGAGGGCGCCGAGAGAACTGCTGGACATCGTGACTGTAGCGTGGTGAATCCCAAGTGTCGAGGCGCTGCGGGCTTCATTGCGAGGCGTATAGCTCGGATCACGGAACTGAGCACTATAAGGCGAGAGGCTTACTGGCCTGAACATCTTGGCAGCACGTAACTTTCGTGAACGTGCAAGCCGTCAGTATAGCGCCGAGGCTCTTGGTGTCGCAGCAATTCCTCGCGGACGATGCGCCGGATAGTTTCAGCGAAGTCCGGTGGTGGGGTCACATCAACGCTTGCCACAGTAGTTACATTAGCCAAGCGACCGAACTTTGGCGTAATACGACGCTTCTTCAACGCCTCGAAGGTGCGACAGTGCTGGACAACGTCTGACGCCGATTCCAACTTTCACGCCCTATTAAAAAGTTGTAGATGTCTTCAGCGATCCCCTTTATTAAGTGACCCACTTTATCGTCCTCAGACATTTGCGGGTCGACGAGTCTGCAGAGCTTTAGCACCTCTTCAATGTAGGTGGCGCATGTCTCGCCTGGGACTTGGGCGCGATGGAGCAACGTCTGTTCAGCCTGCTTCTTCTTTCCGACGGAGTCGCCAAAGCGGGATGAAATTTCTTCGACGAAACGGTCCCAGGTTGAGGGCTTGCTTTCGTTGTTCTCAAACCAGGTCAGGGCAGTCTCATCTAGCGAGAACACGACGTTCGAGAGTTGTGCAGCGGTATCCCAGCGGTTGTACCGGCTCACTCGCCGATAGTGCGTCAGCCATTCCTCAACGTCTTCATCGGCGTTCCCAGTGAACATTCGGGGCTCTCGCGGGGGATGCCAGCCAGGCGTGGGGGCCGGCACAGTGTCCTCACCTTGAGGCATCGTAGGAGACAGCGGTGGCAGACCCGCGACACGTCGGCTGCGGCGGGAATCCTAGAGGTCCGACGTGGCGTACCCAGCACCTCCACCAAACTGTTACGAGATGGATTTATTTACAGTGAGGTCGGACGGTGTAGGACGAGCGTAGATGGTAGAGCGGTCCGTGAATGATGGTGCCAAGCCGGAGTGCAACCTCGTTCTCCCCTTCTTCCAATCAGCTTGCTCAGATGGTTGACCGTTGAAATGTCATAAACGCATCGGCGAATATACGGCACTGATGGTGTGCGTAACAATATAAATAAAATAATGAACGGTGCGTACAGTTGCAGCGCAGATGCGCCATTTGTAGAACTTTCACTTACATTAGAGACACATTGAAGTATGATTGGGCTTTTATTGGGATCATATTAATTATTAATTTAACTCCGATTGGACACTGATTGGCCTTGCCATCATCCACTCCTTCGTCCAGTGAAAAAAATTGAGCCGATTCCAGTGGAACAAAAAGTGAAAATACGCAGTTACACCAAATCCTCCTAGGCAACCTTACCACCATGCAGTCCACCACAGACGCAGTTAGGTAATAAATGCACAGCAATATCTAACGGATAATTACCAGCGTACAAGCAACAAACGCGGGGGAGGTAGACTTCACAGATGTCGACATCCCCTGATTCGGCCCAAACCCAATCACGGAGATACTTATAAAGAACAACATTCCTGCTAACAGGGCTGAATTCTATATCATCGATATCTTTCATGATTTCATTACTATTATACCGACAAAACTAAATCAAACCAAACTCTTTCTGCTTAACATCTACAGTAAACCTAAATCCGAACATCATAGATTTAAATTTCATCGCTTGCCCGCAAAGAAGCTGGACTTCGTAGCCTAGTTATAGTTTGAGATTTTATTGCGTCCCACGCGGCTTGGGGATACCTCCATAATACCAGAAAAAGACATGACGTTTGGTACCAAGCACAAATATAACACCTTCCATGCTAGAACAAAGCAAACACCCCAACCAGGATAGGAAATGGCATATAACGAGACTCTGCACCAGACCTTACATTCACTACACACTTAGAGTAATCCCAATGAACCGTAACAGATGGTAATATCGGCAGCGACCCCCCTATTATTCAAGCCCACCTTGAACTCAAGCACGCAATTAAAAAGCTACATAAGCAAACACGGCTCATGCACTGGGATTAATTCAGGAAACGACTCCTCGCCGCGATCAGGATTCGAAAAACAGCGCAGGTCTTATAAATGTACAACGCTGGACCACAGAACTTAGACCAGGCACAGAATTGGCCACAAAACATTATACCCTGCAATACCCGCTGACAATAAATATTCAAATCTGCTGCATTTATGGGAGGCACAGAAAAGTATTTGTAAGCGTTGAGGAAGCAATAAACACATTCGTAAGCTTAAGCGCGAACTGGCCGAATTAGAAAAGAAAATACAAGGACATGCGACATGCCCCGCACAACCGAATGGGGCGAAATTTGCAACGAGATACAGGGAATATTGAGTATGAAGCGCACCTGGGATTTACTGAAACGCCTAAAAATCCAACTACTTTCAAGCAGACCACAATCCCAGGCTTACTCACAACATTCAAAATAACCAAGGCTATGATGCCACACTTGTGGGGAGCGCCTTGGCACGACACCTTCTGGCCTAAAGGGTGTTGCCCGGAGCCCCTCGCCGCGAGCTCCCTTCCCTCGCCCTCCTCGCCTACCGTGCGGCCCGGTCGCCGGAGAGATGGCGCGAGTGGACGGGTAGGAGCGGGCGGTGGTGAGGAAGAACCGTGCGCGGGGACTGGGGGTCGGGGGGACAGGGTGTTTTTGGTGTGTGCGTGTGTATGCCCGGACGAGGATGTAAGTAAAGAGTTCTTTCACACAACCGCAGTGTGCCTCATTCCTTGGCATGCCGTAGAGAGCAGGCCCACACACTCCTCACCGAAATCAAGACACACACTTTCCTAAAGACACCCATGATACACTTCCAACCTACGCCGGCCAAGACAACCCCGAACCAGATAAACAGATTTTGGAGGCACAGGTTAGGGTAGGTTTAAGGTTAGACTTCAGTCTACACCGGGTATAGACCAGATTACGAATAGGATGCTAAGGAAATTGATGGTAACGCTATTGCAGCCATCCAGACCTTTTATCACCGTTTGCCTCGAGGCATTTTATATGAATCCTGGAAACACGCAAAAATCCCATTTATCCCCACACCAGGAAAGCCAATCACGCTTAAACACCTCAGACGACGTCTCTTACTTCGTGCGTCGAAAAGCTTATGGAACGAATTATACACAACGGACTCGTCCATCATTTACAGCGCAAACAACTCCTTCTTGACATAATGATTGGTTTCCTACCTAAACTATCCACGCAGGACATTCTTCAGCTGTGCCACGACATAATCACGCCACAGCATAAACATGACACAGCTGCTATAGTAGCATTAGATTTGACCAAATGCTTACTCAACGGCTTACACTCCATAAATATATCCGAAGTTTTCTCACGAACAGGAATCTCCGATATCACTTCCAGCACCTTGACCCTCCCTTCAAAAGGCGTGCCATAAGGCACCGTCCTTCCTCCCTTACTGTTCAATCTCGCCATCTTAACCGTCCCCAACAAGTACCTCCGACAAATCCCTAATCTTAATTTTGGTTTGTACGCCGACGACATTACACTTTGGATCAGCAAAGGCAGCGACGCTGAAATTGAGAGCACTCTACAAAGAGTAGTAGAAGAAGTGATACAAGCGGCTGGTATTGCGGGCCTGACATGTTCGCCAGCGAAATCCCAGCTGCCCCTACTCCCACCAAAAACAAAGCTCAACCCCCTCCGAATATCCTCATACACATGCGAGGAGACCCACCTCGAAGGAGGGAATAATCAAAATCTTTGGCTTAACCATTCCCGCATAATAGATCCAATATCCCCTTCACACGCCAACTCGAACAGCACGCCACAAAAACAACAGGTTTACTTCGACGAGTTACCAATAGAATCAGAGGCCTCTTGGAAGCTGAACGCCTCCGGATCCTTCATGGCTTTGTCCTCAGCAGGCTGACATACTCCATCTCATATCTAACCCCACCTAAAACGGAGCTCAGTAGAGTGAACCTAACACCCAGAAAAGCCTAGAAAGCAGCGCTACAACTGCCCCTCAGCATTTCCACAGCCAAATTCGAAGCACTAGTTCATTCATGGTGCGCATAACACCGCGGTAGAACTCATGGAAGCTAATCTCATCCGTCAAATAAATCACCAGACTCTCAAAAACTACCACTAGCGCTCATATTCTTCGGAAGCTACGACTCTCCCCTCTAGACCTCCAGAACACAAAACCACACTCCCTCATGACATCCATTAAAATTTAATTATCACGCCTATACTGAGAATCATGCACCCACAATTTCACACCAAAGGCGTTCGCAACACCCACAAGCATTACATAAACAATACAGCGACAAACCGGACGTCCGCTACGTCGACGCAGCGGAATATCGGTGGCATGATGCCTTCTCAATGGTCCTCCATTACCCATGCAATAAATTCTAGCGCAACTTTCTGATCATCCGCACCACAAACCCAGCTACGGTGGATGAGGCGGCGGTAGCATTAGCGCTAACGCAAAAGCCGACCCTCTCCCCAGTCGGCATCGATTCTAAAATGACCGTTCAAAATTTCGCCTCCGGCTTTATTTCGTCTCTGGCACTAAAAGTCTCGAACAAGCATCCCCAACGTACTCCGTAAAAATCACCCGGGCTCCGGCGTATGCTGGCCTGAAGAGGAATGAAGTCTCCACAGCATGGTTCGAGAACTCACCATCCGAGCCGAGGCTAGCTCGTTCTCCTACAATGGTGCCAAATACACTAGAGACCAGATGATCACGTTCTATGAAATTAGGACCAATTACCGCCTTTCCCACAGTATCTACACCTCGCAAACACAACTCCCCATCCTTAAGGAACTGACATGGCGTCTTTTACCAACGAACACATTTCCCAAACCCGCCAACTTACCCCCAATTTACCATCCCTTATACCCTTCATCTGACTATACGGACTGCCAGTTCGTTCCTCGGATCCTTCAGCACCTTATTTGAGATGCCCCAGAGGTCCCTATCCAGAAATAACCACCTTTGAGCAGTGGGATGAGGCGTTACGCTTCGAGGCTGAAGCCTCACTGGTCGCCCGGGCGGCCGCAGCTGCCGCCAGAATGGCGGCCACCATCACCGACTTACTGTGCTCACAAATAAACGTGTTTCGTCTTCGTCGTATCGTGACATGGAGCTCTCAAGGGGCACTTTTCAGTTTATTTTAGATGCGAAGCATCTCATGGTCGGGGCTACGTCCCACCCTTGTTGTTGCACCGTCCACACCCCCCACTGCGCAGGCTCGGCTTGCTGAACGCCCGGTGGTGTCTTGTCCTTCAATGGCTCCTGGAGCGACAGTGTTGCCGGTGTCTTCCTGGGCCGCCACGAGACGAGCACGCTTCCCTCTCCTCCTCACAGCCATATAAACCAGGTGTGCATACGCGCTGCGCGCTACTCCACTGCGCATGCGCGTCTCTCCTCAATTCTCCTGGTGTGCACACGCGCTACGCGCTACTCCACTGCGCATGCGCGTCTCTCCTCCATTCCCCTCCTACCAGCCGTATAAACCAGGTGTGCACACGCGCTGCGCGCTGTTCTCTCTGCTTGCAACCCCCGTCTTCGCCGGTTCTGCTACGCTGCTCCTAGGATGAGTGCCGATATCAACGCCAGTGCCAACATCCCCGCAACGTGAGTGCTGACGCAAGTACAACCAACAGCATCAGCCCCAACGTCTGGAACCGCTACTGCAACATCAACTGATGTTACACTTCACATACCACAAAGCAGTCATACTCAAGGCGAAACGACAACCACAACTAGACGTTACCTACATTGACTAATTAAAGGAGCCATGAAGAGAAAATACAACTTTGTTTAATTTGAAAGAACTAGGATTCAGTATCTCACTCAGCTCCATTAGAGCACCAAAAATGTTTTTTTAAAGCGGTAACCACATGCACGCGCCTGCGCGCTAGATTTTACGCGTTACCTCGCACCGGCCGGAGACGGCGCGCCGGGCGAAGCGCGTCGCGTACTCGAAGATCTGGCTGTGCCAGATATTTCGCGCGCTCCCCTGCGCGCCTACCGGCCGGGACCAATCAGAGCCGCCGCTCGACGCGCTTGCGTCTGCGGCGGCCGCGAGTGAATCCGCCGGTGGCCGCAGCCGACAACGTCGCTGCTTCAAAGTTCCCATCTCCTCGTTGTGATAAATCGGCGTAGTTGCTTCGTTAGCCGCAAAGGTTTATTGGGTGTATGCGCTTCCTCCGTGTCGCACCAGCAAAATACACCATCGGCGAATAACAACGCACGCGAACAAACTTCGTCGCCCATTAGCCGGAGGCAAACATGGCTTTCCGTCGTCGTGTGTGCCTAGCGACGCGGCGATGCTGTTGTGTTTTAGTCCGAAGCTGGCGTTATAGGTAATGTTGCTCTACTGCAAGACGAAAAGCCGACGTTTGTGTGTGTTACGATGACAGTGGAACAGAGTTGGGAGCTGTACAGTTGGGCCATATCGACAAGGCGGCCCCGTCAAGCGCGGGGCGGAGCATGCTCACGCGCCTCCGTCGCCTCCGTGTGGCTGCGTGCCCTGGCCCTCGTCAAGCGCTTGGGCGCGTAGACACGAGAACGCGTGTGGAATCGAGCGCGCGGGCGCGTGCGTGTGGTTACCGCTTAACGAAAAAAAAGCAAGAAGTATTTAAAAATTTTCAAATTTTGCGCCACATTGACGTGTATGAGCAAGAATGACGTCATACAGGCCAACAATAAAATGTAATTTTGAGTGCGTTAACTGCACGTTAGCATTCAAGTGATGCGGTCAAATGGAACTAGAGGCCCCATTACAGAGATCCAGTCATGTGTCGTCACGACAGGTCAGTTAGGCGGCCGCCAATGGCACAAACAAGGTTCCGTGACGTCATGGAAAAGTTGCGGGAAATTGGCTAGGGGGTCGCCACGGCTTCACACGTTTTCTTTAATATCTCCGTTATTTGTTCGAAGATTGCGATGATATTGGTATCATTGTTATCGGGACTAAGCAGTCTTTCTAATAAATCCAACTTCTAGTTTGTCTTCATGGCTCCTTTAAAGCCATTCATACCACCCTACCTACGCGTCTCCCTACTTTAACGCCCCACACCAACTCTACTCACACTACTTACTTACACACGAACCAACCCCCACCGCTGCTTCGCATCCTCCTTAGGGTTCCCCCACGGGAAGGTGGCGTAATGTTTTTGTTTCATCATGCCAAGGTGCAGGATTAGCGCTAGCCCATTTGCCTCTGCGCTCCAGACCTGCGCTACGACCCCATGTAGGTTTTATTTATTTCATTTCTTTAAAAAGCATCGGTCATTTTGGCACCGTGTTGGCATACAACGACGACAACGCCCATGGTCACTTTGACGTCGCACCTCGAACTTTCACCCTAAAAGTACTCGCTATAAAAGTAGCCAATGTGATATTCTATCGGCAGCTGGCTCTCGCAAGTAAATGGAATTTGTCTGTTGCAAAGTGAAACACTTGAGCTAGTTGAAAGCTTTCATACAGGAAGAGCAACGTTGGAATGGAAACCAAGAGGGTTTTCGATACACGACATCACAGTGTAACCTACATGGTTTGGATGGCTAGTGAGTGCAACGGACTGGCAAAATGACGTAATTCGTCGTCTCCCGCTAATTTTCAATTTCTCCGCTCCCAATTCAGTGGGATATTGCTAGGGTTAGCGGTAGGTTTTTTGGCGAAGGGTGAACGGCTTAGTCTTAACCACATTAGTTGGATTCTCAGACGCAGAAGCTTTCAAGTTAACAGACGGGCATCCTTGCCTTCCGGGTCAGCGCGGAGCTTGTCGAGAGTGTGGGTTGCCATTTAAGAAGGGTCGCACCGAGTGACGATGGCTCGGAGAAATGATGACATACAAGTCGTCGCATCCAGCCATTTTCAAATAGAACACTCGATGCTACGCACTCGGAGCAGACATCCGAGTATACCTCAATGCTTTCTGCCTTTATAAGACACAGGTAGAAACGCTTAAATCGTCTGTTCCAGGTGCTTTTTATTAGTATTCATGCGTAGCCAGCGAATACCAGGTACAAAACGCGAGAGCGAACCGATTTTTCAATCTCAGAGTGCTAGGTTCTCACACCTTTCACATACTTCCCTCCTATACGTTTAAAAATGTTACATTTGTTCGCACCCAAGTAGATTATGACATTCGGAATGAATCTTTCGTCACGCTGTCAGCAAATCTCCAGCTTGTGAAACTGAAAATGAACTCAAAATACAACCGCACAAGTATGTTGCGAAAGCAGTGACAGATTTCAGCCATATTTGCTAGTGGAGCTTCCTGCTAACCGGTTTACTTACATGCAGAAATCCAGGCACGCTCCCCTTGTTTCATATCCGTCCCCTATTCCGCAATTCCTCACGCAAGTTCTGTTTTCCGGGCTATAGCACCAGTGGTCATTTCCTAGAGCACCTTTTCGTAGGCATTCGTCCGGCTGTTCTTGGCCTGAAACACACGAAACATTGATCGGTAGAATATATTACTTGCCTTCTTAAGTGCCATTATAATGTAAAATACGTCAGAGCAATGAAGGTATGCGTCCATCATCAATTTATTCCCGCAGGAACGTTGGCTAAGCTCATGCCGCATGTAAATTCAGACAAACAATAAACCCCATTTTACACTAGTAGTTCCCTTCCAACCTCAGCTTTGTTGATTATGTTCCTTAATTTTGAAACTCGATAAGTCGTGGTTGCAACTGTATCAAAAAACACTAACACATTTCATAAATATTATTGTCGAAGATTCGCGTCCTCCTAAAGGGACCGATAGATGAGCTAATTTCGTGACTTCAAGTTTTTACATAGCCTCCAAAAAGGAAAAGGACCTGAATAAGAAAAATGTACGCTTGACGCGATTATCTTTACGCGCTTGAGTAATATATGGGTTTCATGCTCTGAGCAATCCCGTGACTGGCACCTTCTAAGCAATTACAGTCGAACACGGATATATCGAACACGGGTATATCGAATTATTGTCTATATCGAACTCATAAATTTATCCCCTTAAAAATTCTGTGTGAAAGTATAGGAAATCGTACGTTTATATCGAACCGTATTTTTCCCGACATTGGGTATATCGAACGCCGCGCGAGCTGGAAGGTGCTCTTGTGGTCGCTGCACCCCCGATTGAGGTTGAAGAGGATGTGGAGGAATGCGCGGGCATGGCGAAGACTGGCTCGCGGAACTAATCCCGCCTACGGAACGAATTTGCGCTTGCCCAGTTGGGCCCCGCTACCGGCCGCTGTAGCGTTAGCGGACGGAGCCCGGTATGCTAAATCTCTCTAGGCACACAAGCCCGAACGCTTGGAAAATGTGACATTGCGAGGTAGGGATGCCCCGACTGCGCACGTCCTTTTTTTTTTTTTTTTTTTTTCGGCTGCGTACGTTCGCCGGCTTGCCGAAAGAGTTTTTTTTCCTCTCTCTCTCTGGGTCTGTCTTCCCCCGATGTCGTCTCGGGAAAGGGAAGATCCGGGAACGAAGGCGCTGGCGGCCTCCTCCTTCTTTTGCATTTTGCTGCTGTTGCTGCTGTTTGGGCGAGTTGTCCCGCACCTTTCGGAGATCACTGTTTCTCTCGGAGAGACCATCGCGAGCGCTTTGTTTGGAGTCCGTTCAGAGAGCCTTGGAATTGTTACCTTCAAATTTCTTGTGGTACGTGCGCGCTGTTCTTCTTTGCGTGCGTGTGTGCACGGTGTGCGAAGCGCAGCGTACTGCTGGAATTTTCTAGTTGTGCAGCCTCGAGAAGATGGAAACCAGCGTCTTTAATTTCATTTCCAGGACGAAGAAGCAGGCCAAGATCAGCGATTTTTTGTTCACGGAAATAAAGCGTCTTGTGCGTCGTGAGTGCGGAATTAGTTGTCATTCTTGAATGCGACGATTGGTAAGTGATCGTCCGCCATAGGTGAGGGCTCAGAGCCCATATTTTTTTTATATCGAATTTTTCATATATCGAACTATTTCGCGATCCCCTTGGAGTTCGATATATCCGTGTTCGACTGTATATTCCTCTCCGAAAACTTTCGACCGTAATATTTAGTTACTGGAAGTAGGTGTCCGAGGTCTTACCTGGGTTACAATCCTTTACACAGTCTCGTAGTTGAGGGTAAAGTTGTGAATTATCTCCACATCCCACACCAGTGACAGCTACGCAGGCACCCAACGTATGGTTGTAGTGAAATCGACGCAGCATTGAATCGCAGCTATTAGTCCCATTCAACTGATAGTTGCACCTCGGATTTTGGGGTTTCCAGTCGGTATCTGCAAAAAAATGTGCCAGTTGGATGCAAGCTTCGAAAGCAAGGGAAAAAAATGAGTGGGTTAGACCGTCATTAATGCTTCTAAGCGGGCAGCTTTGGGCTACCCTATGACTGCGGAAACAGGTAAACAATTGCCCATGCTATGAAAGAGAAGAGGTCCAGAATCGTCTTTTGCACTAGCACTGGTTATACAGGTCGTACAACCTTTTTTCAACACATATAGTGTGTTATACCGGAGACACAGGTGGTAGCCAACCTAACGTTTATTCAGCGAGGCGCAGCCTTGCTGCCTCAGACCAAGGGAACGTCACACCAAGGCGGCTGCCTAGATTCTGTTAGGGCACAGCTGCGCCGGCACTGACACAACGGCGCCGTCAAACGATCCACAGATGACGAATGGCCGGGCAGCCATATGAGATAGAGCGCGTCCGCACACCGTGGCGGCAACCCAATATCACGCCAGCGGCGATACAACACTCCCTCCCAAAATATGTTAAAATGCATCCTATGTTAAACGATCAGGAGGGGGTGCTATCCCTTGTGCTCCTTCTTAACACAGTGGGTGCTAGGGGAAAGTGCAGTAGCCCCCTGCGGTACAAACTGACCTCTCTGTCTTTCTGCTCCTGCTCCTGGAAAGTCAGTGGAATAAAAGGTGAGCAGGCTTGAAGGCGGCAATCGATTCGCCTTGAAAGCCGCTTACGGCGATCGCGTTATTTTCTTCTTGAACTTCTTCTAGGAATGCATTAGAAGCAACCTCCTTTAAGTGCTGATAATCCTCGGTGAAATTCGCAATCATGAGTTGGGTTTTCCTTTGCTCCAAACGCACAATACCTCTTGCGGCGGCGACTCCGCGCTCCATCAGCAAGCTCCACTCTTCACGGTAGCTTCGGTGTGAGCACCGTCGTGGACGTATACGACGATTATAAGGGTTGCACGGGGAGGCAGGGTTAAGTGGTCATCGGCAACCCTTAGAGAAGTAAGTTGTTCCGGGCTTCGTTAAGGCGTCACAGCGCGATTGGCGGTGAAACTGATCTACTTGGCCTTCAAATCGATAATAGCACCATTGTTCGTCGAAAAGTCCACGCCCATTATTACATCGCGGGAGCTATTAAGCAATATGACGAAGGCAGGAGAGTACGTAATGCCGTTTATTGTGATGCGTGATGAACATGTTCCACCAGGCTTGACGAGATGGCTTCCTGCTGTGCGTATGTGCGGTACGCCCCAACTTGTCATAACGTTTCTCAAACTTTTGCGTTCATCATTAAATAGTCGGCTCCCGAGTCTGTCGCTGCGGCTTACGTCTATTCTGTCTATGAACAGCTGTACATCACAAGTAGTTTCCGAGTTTCATTTTCGTTGGGGCGTCGTATCACGGCGGGGACGCGTTGATGTTCGGTGGCTTTGCTCCGTCGTTCTCATCGTTCTAATGGCGGTTTGACCACGCCGGGTTGCTGTCGCGCAGTGTACCTGCCGTCAATCGCAAGGGCGGGGGGGGGGATGTTTTGTAACGTATATAATTATCGGCTGGTCGCGTTTCAAGTGCGTAATTCGAGACACAACCACGCAATTCGAGACCTGGCCTTTTGTAGCGTAAGCAACACTGGCCGAGGTTGCGCAGTTTCGCGTGGGCCCTGAAGGGCCGTGGTGCGCAAGCGCGAGCAGCATTGGATTGGATTGGATTGGAAATCTAATAATCCAATTGGAGAACGGGCGTGTAGAGAACTGGGTCTGCACATTCGCCGTTCTGCGCATTCCAGAGGAGTGACGTCATATCCCTGGCAGCGCACTGGCGCCGGCGCGTGCCCAGCTGTGCGGCTCCGTTGCGCACTAGCCAAGTCTGACGCTGCGCCGGAGTCGCTTGATAGCCGTTCCGCGTGGCTCCTGGAGAGCCGTGCTACGCATGTGCGAGTTGCAGTGACTGGACCAGACTGGACTGGGCTGGACTGGACTGGATTGGATTGGATTGCTTAACCTTAGTTCACGCTAAGTATATCCTGGCATAGCCAAGCTAAGTTACTTATTGTTTTCTTAACATGACTCGGGTAAATCTATGGCGAAAAATTTTGTATGTAGCACAACGAAGTTATGGAGTATGTACAAAAATGCCTTTAGTTAACCAGGACGGCAAATTATCCTTTTGTTCGAACTATATGCCTTTCAGTTCTTTGATCTGGTACTCGTTCTTTCTTTAGATCTCTGGAATGGAACTCATGTGTAATTGTCTGTTCAATGAAAATTTGAGTCCACAAGAACTGGTTCCCGAGTATCTCTGGGGCACCAAATGCTGCTGCAGAACACTTTGCACCGACGAGGCCATACGTCTCCACTGTCGTTCGTTTGAGCATGAAGCGAGAGGGCAGTGAGGTTGATCGAAGTAGTCAATCACGGGTTAGCGGCAACTAAGGCGTTTTAGATGCTAATAATGGTAGGGTGGCAGCCGTCTAGTGACCTTAAATACAGCTAGATTATACATGCTAGTTAGTTGGCTGAACGGGATCTTTTGTTCCAGTGCCAGATCTTTCACGCTACGGAAGTTCCTTCGTAATATATTTTTTTTCTTATGCCCTCCTAATTAATTCGCACAAAGCAGGCGCTACTCACTGCTCTTAAGCCATTGAGCCTTCCTGGAATGGTCCATGTGCGTGAATCGTCGGAGGAGATGACCACGCAGAAGGTGTTCGTAGCTTGGACGGCGTTTTTCAAGCCGCCTCCTGTTATCGCTTACGGTGACTAAGGTAGTAGTTATATGTTTTGTTTCATACTTTTTGTTTTGCTTGGAAGCAAGAGATTATATGTTACTGAAACTAAGCAGGTAGTTCACCCGCCTTCCTCCACTATTTCTTTATTTCCGCCCGAACGCTCCCCAGACGCTGTGTGTTAGACTCGGCTCGAGCATAGTCTATGCTCCCCTGTCCTCCCGAGAGGTCGGGATCACATCTTACAATCTCCGTATATGCGAGTGGGCCTGCACTGCGCGCACAAAAAACAGTGAGGCAGTGCAGAAAGAGATGCATCCGGAAGAGCGAGTGCGCTAGCTTGAACGATCCACTTGGGGTGCTTTTCTACCACTGGTTAACGTGGGGGGTACTTTGTTCGCGCTTAATTTCTACGACGCATGCCCACCGCAATGTTTGTTTAATAATTTCTTTTTGTAACAGAAATTTCTAGAAATTTCTAAGGGAAATTTTTTCTCCACAAAATAACTTCAAATGTTTTCCCTGTGCACAAAGCGCTATGTGTGATATTTTTGTGAAAATTAAAGATGTCGACCGGCCACGGCGGTCCCATCCCTCGTGAAAACACCCTGCACTGCTTTTAGTGTCCCCTTCCAGGTCTGGGGGGCCATCCACGTGCGAAGTCGGCATTGCTGCGGCGGCTCGTTGATCTGTATGGCTATGGCGACGGCGAACGGTTGAAGTACGGCGGGTTACGGCTGGTCTGCGACTTGTACTCTTCGATCTCAGTAGGCCATCGGCCGGGCAAGCGGCGCGGGGCGTCGATGGAGAAACCTCGGAGGCCACGTTGCTTGTGAGGGCAGCGACGGTTGATGTGCCCGGTTTCTCCTCAGTGGTAGCACAGCGGACGACGATCTTGAGTTAGTCACACGTCGGTTTTGCTTGCGGGAAAGAGGGGGTTGCAGCGTAGGTGGTCGGGTAGGCGACTAGGGACGGTAGTACGGAGCCTCCGGGCGACAAAGTACGGGCGGGGGAAGTCGACGTACTACAACGGCATATGCAGGGCTTGCGACTCGAAGGGTGCTGCCGGCGTTGTAGAAGTCCCAAGTGCTTGCTGCGCTTCTTCCCGGATGTCGTAGGTGAGGAAAGAGGCGGTGGGTTGCGGTGTTGTCGGAAAAAGTTTCTAAAGTACTTCGCGAACGACAGCGTAGATTATTTCCGTTAGGGCGTCCGTCGTGGATTAAGTGGCGTCGACGGGGTTCTCCCAAAACGTGTTGACTGGTCGATAGTACTGACTAGAGCGTATGTAGTGGGTATTTTCAATTGCGGAAGCCTCGGTCACGAACTGAGCCATGGTTTTCAGGGAGTCGCGAATGAATCCAGCGAAAAGCTTTTGTTTAACGCCTTCAGATATCTAGTTCGCTATTGGGTCAAAGTGCTTACTGCGCTGTTCTTTTCCTTTCCTACTAGACCCAGCAACGCGAAACAGATGATACGATTCATACTTGCCAGTAAACCACGTCACGGCGATAAATATAGCGCGGTTTTGATTAAGTGACTTGCTGCGGGAGCGAGCGAGTTACCCAAAATGGTGGCGTCAACGCATACATGTCTCCACCCAAAGATAGGATATAAGGCGCGTTCGTCGTCCTATGCACGCGTCTGTTCATAGCGCAGTCGGGAGCGCGTTTCGTACCCCCCGTTGCGGCGAAAGAGTTCGTGGCTCGAATCCTGGCGCAGCCGCGTCAATCAAAGGTTTTCTGGCTTTGTCATTTCCGTGACGGAAACGACGTCGTGAGAGCTTGGTGAACCACGGCATAAAACACTTTCGTGTTGAAAAGGAGTGCTCCAAGCGAAGCAGTAGATTCTGCTAAGTGCGTGCAGGAATTGCTGGGGTTGTACCCGCGAGGGAACGGAATCTCGCGGCTGCAGTATTTTGTGTATCGCCATTATTTGATGTTATCCCGCAGGTTTATTGACAGGTTTTGACAATTCACGCGGCACTGTAGCTGCGGGGTAGTTCGCCGTTTATACTAAGGGGAGTGGAGGGAGTATCGCGTGTCTCTGTTTTCGTTCATTCTGACCTTCGTCATTCATTTTTTACCGCGAATACTGGTGTAGCATGCGATTGATTTTTGTTATTGTTGCTGGTCGAATTACTGCAGTTCCGTCTCGCTGTACAAGTACTGAGAAGCTGGTTCAATAAAAACTACCCACTGGGAACCGCGACTGGAAAGAAACTCACTATTGGCATATCTAAGCGTTTAGAGGCGAATTAGATAACAATATGTGCAACACAGATGACAAAATAAAAGCAGCTGAAACTTTCTATATTGCGCTATATGATAGCGACGTTCTTCCGGACACAGTACTGAAATTACCGACTTAGCGAGGTCTGATTAATCAGAAGGGAAGGGGGAAGGGTACTTTAGGGGTTAATGGAGGAGGAGCTAGAAGACACGACGTGATAATCAAAGGTTCCGTAATGGAGGAGGCGTTGTACAAAACAGCTTTCAATTTTTTTCGAGGATTCGTCATATCCTTAGAGAGCCCAGATTTGAGTTCATTCAAAGGGTGTTTTGTCTCGATAAAAATGAGACAAATTGCATTGCAAGCTTCAAACACATATTCGAGACATTAAGGAAAACATCCATCAGTGGCGGCTCCCCAGCCACCTTCCGGCGAGGTCTTTATGATGGCACAGAATCTTATTTGTGCTATCGGCGGCCGCCAACCATGAGTGGGAGATTGTAGTGGAGCCTCAAGCTTCGTTTGATAATACGACTTTAATGCTAATGCAGTTAATAGCCTTGAAAACATGGTTTAGCGTTGGATTATACCATGTCATTTCTGCACATATCACGTACCGATGACGCAAAATTATAAAGTTGTTAAATTTTGCTTGCGTTTTTTTTTAGTTGAAAAAAACGTACTGTGTGTCTGGAATGGCGCTGAGTGCGCTACCATGTTGGAATTGTTTTGTATAACATAATAACGACGTCCGCTGCGCTTGTAGTCCAATCACACCTGCGGCTACAGTCAAGTACGTAGGTTTACTGTTTGACTTAGATGTGGCCTGACTTCTATATCACTTCGAATATACCCCATAACAGCATGTGCCTCTTGATTGCCTGTAAACGATTTTTTTTTGCGATTGCTTATAGCGTGTTGTGGACTTTGTTGTTTTCATAGTGCACTGATCTCTGAAAAAAGATCACCTGACAATATTTTAGCTCCATGTAGAATGTAGAATCTTATCAGAATTCTCGCACGCTGACGTCTTTCACTTCTTATGGACGCCTTTTTTGACAGAGAAGCTGTTTAGCAAATCGATTTTTTGTGTCCGCAATAAAATACCAGTTGGCGAGCGCGCGCCCGTGAGCCCGGGCCTCGCGGCGACCGCCCGGCAGTTAACAAAACCAAGAAAATGCCCAGCGTTCGTGTATACTGCGTGCCTCGCGACGCCGCTCAGCGTCGCCTGCACACGTTCGTCAAGCCACGCATACCCACTTGGAGATCGGCCAAGACTGGCCAAAAAAAGAAACTCCGTAATCGTGGCAACACTTGCTCGGAACAAGTCTCTCCTAGGTAATGGCCAATGATTACTTCTAAAAGAAATCAAAGAAGCTCATATGTAAAGCATTAATTACGGAGTAAAGGTCCTTGCGGCAGCGAAGGAGCGAATTGGCTGCAATAGTGGACTTCAACCTTCGTAATTCTCGTGAAGGTTGCGTACAGCTTCGCTATCTTCAAGTCTTACGCGTTAGTGTAAGCATTCTTCATCCACAGTAGCTTAAGTTGTGAAACTATGCAGTGAACGTGGAGTTTCACAACGTATTGATTCAAATATATATTTTTAAATATTTGCAAATCTTATTTTCTCTACGTTTCGGTGCTTCCTTTGTACTAAAATAAATTTCATTTTTTGTAATTTTGCTTCTCCATTGCTACTTGTTGCGATGTGTGGCCAACTGCCGGGCACGGCCCCAAAAGCCTCTCCCTCGCTTGAGCTGGCCCGCTTCTGTGGTCAGTCTTTCTAAAAAAATATCACCATTAAGTGAAGTTTAAACGCCTAGACTTGTGCGTAGTTTTGAGTTCCGAAAACAAAAACTCCCGAGGATCTGCGTGTTTTCGGAGCCTGAGGCGTTTTATATCGCGAGGCGTTGGAAAACGGACATCCCGGTGCGTGTGCAATTCGCACGCGGTCACTACCAAAGTCGCGCGCTGTTCAGAAAATGATTGGGCCCTCCAGCTTATCTGTCTCACCATTTGTATATTTATCTCGAGAAGATTACACGATAATAAACACCATTTCTAAGACCTAACGTGACTTGAATCTTAAACTTATGCGTCAAATCACTAGGATATGTATTTTCAGTAGGTTAGTTAAATAGGTATCATTTTCGAGATCGGTAACATTTTCGCCCTGTGAAGCTCATGAATTACCAACCAGCGGGCACCCTTACACAAGCTCATTGATACTCACCTGCGCACACCACTGCCATTACGCACACAGCGACTAGAACAAGACAAGTTCGCTGATCGTGTCTCGACATATTGTCCACAGAGTAGACGAACGTAATAATTTCAACGGTTCGCCCAGGAGAGAAAGGAAACGTGTGAGTGCCTTATATGACAAAATGCTCCTGAAATTTAAACAAGCACGAATTATTTTTGCTGGTTCGCCTTGAAACTCAATTTATTATAAGGTAGACGCGTTTGACTTTAAAACCTTATTTCCTGAAAGTTGCCATTAGCGTATGACATTAATTAAGTTGGGGCACGTCATATGTACCCCACAGTAGCCCTGTAGTAATGCGGTGTTTGTCTTCTACCTCTGTACACATTACAGCTTAAAGAGCGCGTTCTCCATATTTTAAACTTTAAGCCAGCACCCTTTTCACATAAATGTTGGAATGACCCGTGCGCGTAAACATCAAGACACCTATTTTATTTTTGAACTGTGTTGTTGAGGTCTTTAAGCCAGGAATGGGCGTGATGATTTCGTAGAACCCATCTCAAAAGCCAATTAACTTTCAAGTAAGACGTTAATGCGTTGAACTCGTGGTATCCTGTTACTATGATCAGCAAGGGGAGGGCTTATGGAAAGGTTTGGGTGTCATGACGCACAAATATCAAAAATAAAAAGAAAATACCCATTTTACTTCTTAATCTGGAAGTTCCACGGGAGAGGGCTGAAGGGCTTTTTTTTTTCTTTGAGCATCAAACGTGATGCTGCTGGTTAGATTGTGCGCTTCCATTTGGTAGCCGTCTGATTGACAAAGTTAGATTGCACTTCGTATTGCTTCCGCGTTCTTAACCCGGTGGCACCAAATCTGAAGGCACCTGAGCGCTCACTCTATGATATTCCTTATAGGTCATTCTCTTACCTATAGATCACACTAGGACCACCTCCCATCTGTGCACTACATATCTGTCAAAATGTTAGCTGTTACATTATAGAATTTTTATCGCTGTCTGGAAACTTGGCATGTTAGAGTACTACCACCAATGGATGCCCCATTTATCACGAAAAAACAATTGTGAACAACTAACGTAGCGCTCCTTGGCCTCAGACGCAATGGCGACACTTAAACTGACACATTACTTCAGCAAACGCTAATTTCGCGGTCCTATATCTGACTACTTTTATATTCATTGCAGAAATACGATCGAGGCATTGAAGAAATTTGAGGTAAACATCTGGGGCACACCGGGCCGATGGCCTTCAACCCCATTTGCATTCTCAAAGTAACCTAAAATGACAGCCATGTCTCCGAGAGTTACACACACATACCCTCACACACACACACACTCACCTGTACACACCTACACGCACGCACACACACACGCGAATACACACGTACATGCACACACACGCACATGCACACACACACGCACACACGCGTGCACCCCACACACGTATACGCACACACACGCACACGCACACGCACACACACACACACACACACACACGCACGCACACACGCCCGTACACGTGCACACACACACACAGAAGCGGCCGCGCGTTGACTGGTCGATGACCCACCGATGCAAGCCACTGCGCGGGAAACTGGAAACCTGTTCTGGAGCACCGGACGAAGGCAGGATGTCTGCCCACAGCGAACCTCCCCCCCCCCCAACCGATGCCTAACGTGCGGTACTCCTGAGGCCACTGAAACACACGCATGAGCTCCCAAATGCATTGTCTGCGACGGAGCACACGTCACGGGCTCTCCGGACTGTCGTCGACGCTTTCGTCCAAGACCCAAACCAACGGATGCACAGATGTTACAACGGCATACCACGAAGAACCAACACCAGAAAGAAGAACCCTCCTTGAGTCACGCTCGACATACCAGGATCCCTGGGAACACCCACCGACAGCGCTCCCCGCCGAATGACTACGACATAAAAACCAACCCTCAGGAGCAGCTAGAACCACCCATCGAAGAGCCACGCTACCACCTCTCTACCTGAAACGGACCTAGGATTCTCCCCACAGGACCCTTCCGCCAGCCAACCCATCTCTCACAGGTCAGCGGCCCAAGGGCCCCCATCTCAGTGATCCCTGAACAACCCCCTGCTGTACTGCAAGAAATGCAAGGCATGCGCGCCGAGCTCACGGCAATGAGAGCTGAAAATTCCTCCTTACGACAAACCCCGACCCAACGTTGCGCTCCCAGCCCAATGCAGAACCCCCTCCAAAGCGAAAAGCCCAGTCACTCCCTGAGCACGTTGCAAATACGACCCTCTGGGAAGAGAGGCTCACGCGTCTCCAGCAGCTCCATATTGAGCAAGCTCAACTTATCCAAACCCTCTTGCAGAGCCAAGCTACAATGCAATCGCATATGGAAGTCATAAAACAAGAGGTGTTTATACAATTCCGTGCAACAGCTGCACAGACGAATGCCAGTCCTTCTCCCACCGCTCCTACTTTTGACATAACTGATAATGGCTCGCCACAAAGGATTTTTGGTTTGGCAGTGGAACTGTCGTGGTTTCGGCAGAAAGAGAGCCCCCTAGAATGCCTCCCCGAGTCCCAAACCGAACAACCCCACATCATCACTATACAAGACTCCGCCGGCCCAGTAAAGTGTCGTTGGTATACCACTTAAGAACATACCAACGACACAGCCATTCTTGTACAGCGCAACATCTCAGCTCAACGGAAATGCCTTGTTGACAGCCCCATCCCTCACAACTTCTTAACTATCTTCCCCGCCAACAGCATGCAACCCCCAATTTTCATACTAAACATG